>BJBW01013560.1:0-25216 GCA_004320125.1 Scolopax mira | reverse complement strand
AGCGCCGCCCAGCCCCAGCTCCAGCCCCGAGCGGCCCGGGGTGGCCGCAGCCACCTACCCATGAGCGCCCCGAGGTGCCGGGGGAGACAGGCGGCCGCAGGGGCGGTGCGGGCCGGGCAGGGCCGTGGCTCGGTCCCGGTGGGAGGAGGAGGAGGAGGAGGAGGAGATGGTAGTGGTGGTGGTGGTGGAGGTGGAGGAGGAGGTAGCGGTGTCTCTGATGCGCTGTGCTTTTTGCTTCCTCGCCAGGTGTTCTCCCTCTGGTTTCCTATGTCCTATAACCAGGAAGACTTCTTCAAAGAATACCTCAAGATGATGGTGAATATTGTTGTCCTGAACTTGATCATTTGTATTTCCCTGGCGTTCTGGATCGTGTCCATGACGGCGAATACGTACTATGGTGAGTCCAAAGGCCGGGGAGAAGCTGCTCGCCTCCCCCGTGCCCTCCCCTCCTGCCCCTGCAGGCTGGCTGGGAATGGAGGGCTGGAAGAGGCATGTGCACAACCCCTTTCATCATTGATGGAGCTGAAAACCTCATCCCTGACAGCAGCTGGTAATGGTTTAGGAGGCGTTAACAGCCATCATGCTTTTCTTTGAATCCCGTTGAATTTAAAATGTCGCTATTTTTGTGATTTGTCTTCGTAAAAGAAAGCAAATAAGGTGAATTGAAAGACTGAAAAGAAAGATCTTACAGAGATCTTCCCCCTATCGGGGGAAGTTGTGACAGTATGGGAGGAGTGTGTGAGCCTTCAAAACAGTTTTAAGAGTGCATGTGCAGGCTTTGGACAGAGCACGTGAAAAAAAATGCCCTGGTCACTGTAGAGAGAAATGGGAAATAGTACAAGAAGAGAGAAATGCATGCATGGAGTCTCTGGCGTGGGTGTATGCTGTGAGCTGTGTTCTGTTCAGGCAACTCGTGCAGGCTGTGGGTTATTTGTGTGTAGTTCCAGGGATGCTAGTTGGCCTGGATTTCTGTGGTCTGTCATTTCAGTTGAAGGCCCATTTTTACAGCAATGTGCAAAAGCGCCGGTACTGCCTTCAGCATCAGTTCAAGCCTGCAAGAGTTTAACTGCTTTCCCAGGACAGGTAGAGACCTGTCCTTAAGACCTTAGCCAATTTACTGCAGGAAGAACTCCAGGGCCATTGCAGTGTTGCTGTTGTTGGGAATGCCTAGGGATGCAGTATGAACAGCCCCAAGTGCCTAGTGTCACCTTAGATCCAGAAGGACCTAGAATAAATATCCGACCAGTTTAAGTTGATTTTTGCAGTGGGAATTGTCTGTCTGTGATCACTGTTTTTCAGTGCCTTTGGTTTTATTAAACTTGGTACAGGATTAAATCTGTGTTGTCTAGACACTGTTGATTGGATTGCAGTGAGATGCCAGACACGTAGAAGGTATGCTGAAGCAGGCTTCAGAACCAGGTCTCGTTAGTGTCATTTATAGATAGCCAGGTTGGATTTAAAGACACTTTTGCTTGTGCATATCTGCTCTCTAAAGATACAGCTCTCTTGAGTTTTGCTTCTAATTAGGTGTAGGCCTTCCTATCTAATGTGATTTAGAATTGACAGTGGAGAGGCCTGGTATCATATGAATCAGGATGGGGAGTGATACAAATGAGGAGATTGCAGACAAATCCTCCTTTTTGTAGCAAATTATTATGGAACAAGAAGGACATGCAATTTTTGTGGTCCGTTTGCTTGAGACTATGGAAAGGCCTTGGCTTGAAGAGGTGACTGAAGTGTGTAGTAGGAGTGGGTTTAATGAAGTGGAAGAGAGAACTTAAATATTTCATTTCAGCCTGTAAAAGTGATGTAATTCAGTCCTTAATCATAAATACAAAATAACCGTAACCAAAAATACCTTCATTAATTTACAGTTTATAGTTTGTAGTAGGGATTAAGTACCAAACAGTGACCAAAATTTTGATAAAACGGAAGTGTTAAAGAACCATAGTAAACCAATTAATTTGTTCTATCTTAGTATTAACTACTTAAATTTAGTAGTAATTTAGTACCAATGCTTTCTTCCCCTCCCTCCCCCCAAGAAAATAAAAAAAGCTCAGTTTAATAATGACCTTAAAAAGATGAAGATTTTGTTTGTGATTAATAATGCCAGACTACAGCACTGGAGATCTCTTCATATGCAGCCAGTGGTGCTTTTCTTTTGGGGTTTTGAGTCAACCCTTGGCTGCAAGACTCCCCTGCACATCTCTTACAGCACCGAGGCTTTTCAGTACACAGAAGAGTTTTCATCTTGTGAATCTTTGTGCTTGCAGTGACAAGTATTTTACTGTGAAATATGCTTGTCCTGCATTGCACCAGGGAGCCTGTATATCTGCAAAGCTCTACTTACTGCTGACACAAAAGTTCTTGTTGAAAATTGTCGTGTTTAGCTTTCCAGCAAGAGAAGCTGCTGTGCCTGTATGAAATCTTTCTTCTGTGAGATTGAGACCACTTTAATGCTAGACTTGTGATGTCTTATATTTGCATAGCAGATGTGATGAATAACTTCTCATGGTTTCAGGACTTTTTTTTTTTTTTAGCTCAAAAGCTACATTAACTATTAGATTTACTTTTTCAAGATTTGTGGGTCTTTTAAACAAAAACTATCACTTGAAATCTTGCTGAGATAGTCATCAGCTTAAAGTATTTTGAAAGCCTTACATAAAGGTCAAAAGCATTGAAAGAGCTGATGTTTTAGAAAGCGGTCATACCACTTCCACCTAGTTGACTGATTTTCTTACAGTTTTTCTGTTAGTGAAATTCTGTCAGAGTAAGTAGTGTAGTTCAGGTTATAATCAGTAGCTTGCTTGTCTCTGTGACTGCCAAGATGGAAGGCTTTTAAACTGTAGTTAAAAGAACAATTTATTCTCAAACTTTTAAATTTTAGTATTCTTGAAGATTTTGGCATCTTTTGCAGTGAACGCTGTCTCTTCCAATTTATAGTCAAAACGAGGTGATAGAATATAAAGAATGTAATAAATTACTAGCAGTAAGATTCTTGAGTCAGGTAATAATATACCTTTTAACTGGACAATAACAAGTCATTTATTAACTGCTTTTATTTTAGTAAGTATTCTGGAATTTTAGAACGAAACAAATATGTTTAGGCCAATCATAATAAATTGTCTCCATAGAATTAAGTTGCTATGGACACTAGTGCTTTATGGAATGGTGTGGAATTTTGACAGTTGAGTGGGATATTGTTTTCCTGTTATGCAAGCTTTTTTAAATTCAGACCATAATGACTTGAATGACTAACAAACTGGAAACTCAAGAAAAAGCTTTTTTTGAAGGCACCGTAGATATTTTGGTAAGAAAATAGTTTGATTTTTTTGTTTTCAGTTTTGTTTGTAAACCACTGGTAGTTTTGAAAACCAGCATTTTTGGGGAGTATTTCAAGTGGTCTGTCTTGGCAGTTTAAATTTGTTAGTGAAGAATATAATTAAAAACAATCCTTTCTTGCAAAAAGTTTTGGATTTGACTAATTTACAGTTAACGTGTTCTGAGTTGGGTTTATTTTCAGTGTAACGAGGATAACAGGTAAGCCACTTGTGCATAGATGTTAATACTAGACCTGAAATGACTTATTTCTCCTCAGTTCCCCAAAAGCTTTGTACTTTGTACTTTCCAAATACAGAGGCTTTGATTAAGGAGAATCATTTCTATATGAAAGCAAGGAATTGATAGAATTAAACCATTCAATATATTGCAATTGTTATCTCCATGAGAAAACTGATAAGCTACAATCAAATATTTGAATAGCTGTAACACAGGAAGCTCAGTTTGATTAAATGAAGAGGAAGCTGAGAGCTTCCTTGATAATTTTGCTACCCCTAAATTCCCAAGTATTGCTTACTTAGCGAATGTGTAAACCTAAAATCCATACTCACATCAAATCACAAGGCAGGACTTGAACAATGTGGCAATTCTGCTGCAGCTGCTGTCAGAGAACAAAAATTGTTGGAAGGGATTCCCCTGCTATGTGGGGCACATTAACTCATAGAAAAAGAAGGGTATCTCCTAGCTTAAATATCGGTCTTCATTCTATGCTGAATATACCATGCCAAAAAGACAACAATTTCTTACGCAAACATGTTGCGCAAGCTAAAATAAATTCTCTTTTCCCTAAATCTGTTTGATTATGCTGTTCTAGATAAAATTGAGAAAAAATAACAGGGAGGACAGTGGGAAAATAATTAGTCTAGAGAATCCTCGGAGGAGAAGAAAATTCTGAGAGTAAATCCATATTACACGACATGAAATAATTGGATGCAGCTTGCTTTTCAGTGTGTCTCTGCAATTCTCCAGACCAAAGTGTGCAGTTAGTTGTCTATACTCCTGCTAGGTTGGGAAGAGACTGTGCACTGGAGACAGACTATGCAAAGCAAAGAGTAGGAAGTCTAAACCATCTCTGATTCTCAACTAAGCCAAATTTTCTCTAGAAACAGACAGAACAAGGAGAACTGCATTAGATAACTCCATGCTCACTCAAGGCCAAATATTCAGGTGGAAATCAGACTATACAACACCTGACTAGTATGTCATGTAACTACCTTTTCTTAAATACAAAATTTATAGTATATATTGTTCTTAATTGAAAAATATGTTTGGAGGAACGCAATGACTGCTGAAATAAGTTGGGTTTTTTAAGTGTTCCTTGTTTCCTTTGTATGTTTGTAGGACTAGCCCTTTTGGTGAAAAATTTAGGGTTAATAAAATCATAGTAACATCCATTGTAAAGGCAGTGGATGTATTCTCAGGTCCTGAGAGGTGTAAATTCTACCTGTAGAGGAGATGTGCTCCCGTGGTGGAAAGAGAGACACAAAAGCTTGGTTACCATGGGTAAAGATGATGAGATAGTGATGCAAGAAAAGATGATGAGAAGAACAGAGCAACAGGGCAAATACATACTTTTTACATCAAAGTTGTCTATAATTAATGTACTGCATGACTGAAGAGGACAGTAGCTTGGTTAAATACAGACAGTTAATCAGAAGGGGAATTACACCATCCATGTTACTTATTTTGGAAGTAAAATGCTTTTTACTCTGTCAAAAAATCAATAGATTGATAGAAGTTGTAAAGTCATAGTTGCAAAATCATAGTGTCTCTCTGCTATGAGTACTCCGTGCACTTTCAGAATGCCTATAGCAGAATTAGAAAGGAATGGCAGAAAGGATGGTCAGAGCAGGTAACAACATCCATTTGAAGAGAACTTAAATAGATAAAGATGTTTTCTCATAGAAAGAGGACATTTATATAGGTCATGAATGTCAGGAGGAATGTGAATAGGAAATCGTTATTCAGTTCGTCATAAAATTTAGCAGATGTCCAATGAAACTTGAAGCAGCAAGGTCTTTGTTTGGCTTTTTGAAAGGCTGTTCTGAAAACCAGAATTCAGTTCTGTGGCTGGTTGTGGAGATGAAAAGAAAATTTTAAAAGTTGATTGGGCAAATATATGAGGGATTTTAGGAACGCTGACATAAAAGTTCCCAATACAACAGGGAAGATCAGTCTTTATCTGTTCCTTATACTCTTCATTTGTACACGTGCAGCTCACCATTGCCAGGTGGGATTCTGAGTTAAAGAGATGTTGGGCTTGATCCAGTTTGGAAGTTGCTGTATTTTCAACCAGGTATAGTATGGAAACAATCAGAGCATTTTGGATACTTACAAAAGAGGAATATTTCTTTTTTAGAACTATAAAAGAAGGCCAAGCATCTAAACTTCCTTTCTGCATCAATATTAATCATCAGTGATGCTGTGATTAAACTGATGACTTGCTCACAGACATGCAGAAAGACAGAATCAGTGTATAAAATAAATATATATATGACTGCAGGACTTCCTGCTAGTTTATTAGATGACATCAAGTATCACCGTAGCTCAACTATGCGCTTAGATATATTACAGAATATATAAGTTTTCCAGACTAGAATAAAAGGGATATGGTAGTAGTATAAAAGCTGTAAAAATGCAGCCATCAGCTGGCTTCTGTGCATGCTGACATCTCTCCACGTAGAGATGAAACTACTTCCTAAGTCTTCTGTCAGCCAAGTAGCAGGAGTCCCTCTGTTAACATAATGAAGAATTCTGGTGGATGGCATGGACAACAGTGACATTAGGCACATCCTAGGAGTAATTCAGAATACATAGATGATGAAAAAAGGCATGAAAAGATTGCTTGCTTTTCATAGCCAAGAGCTAGCAAGGTAAAGCTTTTAATAAACAAGGATGACTTTTCTTAAAAACACTGGCATTTGGGGTGGCTTGAAGAGAAGGTAAAGCTTCCAATATACTGTACTAATTTTCCTTCAACTACAGTGCTAAAAAGCATTAATGACCATAGACGGTGTCATTCATTCCTTTTACTGTTGCCATCTTTTTCTCAAATTTCATCAAAAAAGAGTCATCATCATCATCATAATAAAAATATTTGTTCCTATAGTTAGAGAGGATAAGTCATAATTTGATCTATGAGGGAAGCTTTTGCACTAATTTATTTACTTAAAATTGTTTGCAGTCTCTTTACATGAGGAATGCTAATGTTTTGTTAGCTGGAATTTTAGTTTGAATTTTACTCATATTTGAAACTGAATTCTATAGAACTTATTGTGGCTGTATGATGATGTTTTTTCTCTAAAAACTGAACTTACCTGTTCTATCCAAATCAGGTTTCAGATGGCCTTAACATTTTTCATGATAAATTTTGTACATTATAAATCCCTTTTAGAATAGAAAATATTGCCTTGTTAATTTTTTGTCACATTTGCTATTTTATTAGTAATTTATTTTAACTCATGTAATGTATTTTCTTTTTTTTTTTCCTGTGAAAACGAATAGCAAAACTGAATAGATAATTGCAGATATTTTGGTCTTCCATTCATAAGAATATTTTTCTTCTGAAGCATAAAAAGTTTTAGTCTCTATTAAGAGCAGATTTTAAATGTATACTAGACCACAACGACTTTTCAGATATAAAGGCATTAAAAAGGCTTATAAGGATCATCTGTAACCCTTTTATTCTATTTATCAGGTAGTTTACAACCCATTTCTCCATGGCGCTGGCTTTTTTCAGTCTTGGTTCCACTGGTGATTGCTACACAGGGTTTGAAGAAGAAGAGTCTTGATCACAGTGGTGCATTGGGAGGTATGTTTTTTCTGAGACTATTAAGCTAAGCATTTAGTAAACTAAATTAAGATAGTTTTTGTTGAGCATGAATATTCTTTTAAGATTTTACTACCTAGTTCTATTGTAATAGAAGTATAAATGTAAGCATACATACCTTGAATTCATACTGATTTTTTTTCTTATGCCTGTTTGAATAGTTACATTCAAATGATTACTATTACTAATATTCATGTGACTACTACTAATTATATATAAACCTAGAAGATTCTTTTAAAATTCAGTACAGTATGCAGTAAAATTGCATGTTTTGGTTTAACATATAGATGAATTCACATAAAGAAATGGCAGAGGCGGTGGTAAATACCATAAAACTGAGCCATGTCAGCAGCCTTACCTGCCTGGTAGGAAACCAGTAAAGATATTATGGTTCTCCTTTCTGTAACATGAGCAGTTCTAGGCAATTTTTGGCTTCCCAAAAATAAGAAGAAAATTAAATCTGCACTTCACTTCAAACAAATGACCGTTTCAACAAAGCTTTTCTTGACCACGTGAGAAAAACCCCAATGAAGTGTGTTTGTTGAAATGTGATGCAAGATTTCTGGGTGAGGTGACTCATTCTTATCCTGTGACACTGATGGTCTGAATTGATGGTCAATGGAAAGAAATAGGACCTTAAATCTTTTCCTTCCACGTCACTTATTCTGCAAATCTTGTTCTTTCTGTGTGTTAAGGAAAGCATCATCTACATTTAAAAAAAAAACCCACATCTTTTCTCTTCTGGCGTGTTTTTACCTCTCAACATAACAGCTCTCCTAGCTAGCTTATATTGGCATTCACTTTAAGTGCAGCCAAATTTTTTTCAGTCTGGAAGAATTATAATCTCATGGTGAGATTTAGATGAGAATTAGACCTCCTTTCTGAAGGAGGAGACAAAAAAGCAGCACAGCCAGGAGCTCAAATACTTAAGAAAATTACAGAAAGAAAAAGATGGCATAAAAATTAGAAGCAGAAAAGGGAAATTAATAACAGAAGGGAAAGTAGTGTCTGTTAAGATATAGAGAAGGGTTATCCATGTCATCTAGAGATCCTGGGGGAAGGATTTAATTTCTAAACTGAAGATAAACTTGCTAATAGACACAGTCACAGCTGTATATATGCCTCTTAAAAAACAACCATATTCTTCAGGCAGAATATTTAAATTTCAATTATATATCCTTTGCCTGCTTTTATTATAGCTCTATCTTCTATTTTTGCATAGCATTACTGATTTGTGGCAAGGGAAGGCTGTAAAAATTACACACTTTAGCAGGAGAAATAAAATTATCAATTTAGCAATGAAATTTAAGAGAAAATCATAAAGATAAGTGGTTTTTTTCAGTCAGGGTATTTCTGGAATTCTTGTACAGATATTGGGTGCTTCAGTAATTCTTTTGTTGCATGATTGCCTTAGGTTTATCGTGAAGATATTCTTCATATTCAAGAGATTCAAAATACTTAATTGCTTTGCAAAGCAGGGATTGTTTCTTGAAGAAACTTTATGTACCTTTTTTCTTCATAGGACTGGTGGTTGGATTTATCCTTACAGTTGCAAATTACAGTTTCTTCGCTTCCTTGTTGGTATTTTTTGTTACTTCTTCAAAACTTACTAAATGGAAAAAAGATAAAAAGAAGCAAATAGATTCAGAGTACAAAGAAGGTAAGCCATAACATTTTCATTCTTTCAGATCCCTTATGGAGAATAACTACTTCATATTCCGCTTTCTTTCAAAGGCTCAGATGAAAGGTAACATCCAGAGTAGGGAACACCGTTGCTGTGTCTCCCCTCCACCCCTATCCTTACGATCCCAAGCAAGTTTGCTTTTGCTTCTGTTTTATTTAATAAAGTGCAATCTAGTTTCTGTTTTGAAAGTGTGTCTTTTTAAATTTAAACTTTATATATGTGTATTTTTGCTTTTGTCTCGTGCTATTGCTTGTCAAGGTATTTTGCCTGAAAATACTAAAATTTAGTTTTTGTCACTTTAGGTGGACAGAGGAATTGGGTGCAAGTATTCTGTAATGGTGGTGTTCCTACTGAGCTGGCTCTCTTATATATGATCGAAAATGGACCAGGCGAAATTCCTATCGACTTTTCAAAGCAATACACAGCATCATGGATGTGCTTATCCCTTCTGGGAGCTTTGGCCTGTTCTGCTGGTGATACATGGGCTTCAGAGATTGGTAGTGTGATGAGCAAAAGCAAGCCAAGGTTAATAACAACCTGGGAAAAGGTTCCAGTAGGTAAGGTGTTACCTGCTCTACACATTCTTAGTATTTTGCAGATTTGTTTCTGTTTCAAATTGTGCATCCAACTTGAAAAGTTACAAAAAAGCCCCAGGAAAACAAACATCAGAAATTTGGGATTAGAAAATGTTAGCAGGAATGCATTCTCTGAAATGGAATATATTCAGTTGTGTTTCTGCTGCATTGCATTGGCGAGATGCACTAACACAGCATCCAGGAAGCTAAAATCACTCTTAGTGAATGCTGTCACTTGTTATCTCTGGCACTATTGAAAGTGTTTATATTGGCAGTAATATAAAGAATGCAAGTTATCAAATTGAATTTTTCAGACATTAGAATTTTAATCGGTGGAAGAATAATCAATATTCAGTACAGATGCTACAAAAAATTCAATTCTTAACCAAATCGCTCATTTCCTTTAACATCTTAGCACCGGTGCCTGAATTGAACCCTCTGTCAGACCTTGTCTATACAGTGGATGACTCTGCTACCTTAAAGCAGTGTGTCTTTTTTTGAGTCTTGCTGGCATGTTGATCTAAGTTTTAGATCTTGTGGGACAGAATTTAAATGCGTGGACATTTTTATTTCCACTTTCTAAGCATTCTTCAGGTTTTTATTCAGTGAGCAGCTAAACATCTTCCTTCCTGTGGTTCCTATGGATTTTGTTCTTTCTTTTAAATGTGTTGGTGAAGTCCATCTTGGTATGCTTCTGAAAGAGGCATTGCTTTAATAGCATTCACATCTCAAGCTCTGTATTTTTTGGAGCAAATCTCTTTTTCTTATCCTGCCTCCCCTCCCCCCACCTTACAGCAGACAAATACCAGGTGACATTGAGAGGTGCACTATCTGATTTTATTTAATTTGATGCTAGTGAGTATTTCTAGATAACTAGCCTTAGAGACAGGAAAAGTAATAGTAATAGATTGTAATGGTAGAGGTTATGCTTTTCAGCAGCATAATGGAAATTATAAATAAAAGCTGTGGTAGGGATATAAGGGGGGGGATATCACTATGAATACAGTTTTGATTTCATATAAAACATTTGAACAAATATAAGTGTTTAAGAGACAGTTTGTAAATCATCTCGGTTTTATTTGATTTAGGTACTAACGGAGCAGTTAGTTTTGTGGGCCTGCTTTCAAGTTTGCTTGGTGGCATGGCAGTAGGTATAGCCTACTTCATAACACAGCTCATTTTTGTGGCTGATCTGGAAATATCTGCTCCACAATGGCCCATTATTGTGTTTGGTGCTGCAGCTGGCTTTCTGGGATCAATTGTGGATTCATATTTGGGAGCTACGATGCAATACAGCGGTAAGATGCGTCTCTTTTTTTTTTTTGTCTCTTTTTTTTTTTTTCCACCCTTTCCTAATGTAACCTAAAAATGGACTTGAATTTCAAAAAAGGCTGAGGATGTAATTTTTAAATGGAAAAAATACAGAATTAGCAACGCAAAGGACAACAGGAACCAAAGTGATGGATGTGATAATGAAAACAAGAGCAAGGGCAGTTGGTCCTCTTCCACATTTTGATTTATTTATGATATATTACTGTCTTGTGGATGACTGAAGGAGACCAGAGATCTCCATGTTACCTTGGGAAAAGCAATTCTGACTTCTTCTTTTCTATATATCTAACTATGGTAACATTTTATAAGAGAGAACGTCAGCTTAATTTTAGCCATTTACTGAGATTAAGTTGTCACTGCAGAAGCTCCATTTCTAACCCTGAAGACTTAGCAATAGTCTTAGCTTTAAGAATTAAATAAGAGGAACTCCAGGATAATGTGCACATTTTACATTTGGCTTTTTCCACCACTTCTAAAGAGTACTGTTTTCTTGTAAGTTAAGCTTATCACAAGTTATCGGTGACTTAAAAAAAAAAAAAAATTAAAAAATCATGTCCTTTTAAAAAGGTTGTTGGCTGGCTACTTCTAAATAATTTCAGTATTTATTTACGCATTGTCCTTTAAGGATCATTGTTTGTGAAAAAACACTGTAGGCAACCTTTAGACCAAATTGTAAATTACCTTTTGTTTAAAAATTGCTTAAGGACTGTATCTGACACTATTCTGTTTAATGGCTGGTTTACAGAGAGAACTTTTAAGTTTCCAGGTTTTCTTGTCAGTATACTTAACTGGTTGGAAGTTGAGGTTTGAATGTGCAGATGAACTACCTGAGAGGTGAAAGTCCTTTAAATCTACCAGCACAGCGAGAGCTGCCAACTGTTGTGGATGCTTGTATTTGGCTTTCCAGCAGTTTTTATGCTCTATTCTCTGTAGCTCCAGGAAAGTCCAAAATCTAATGTAATGTTTAATCATTTGAGGAACTTTTAGATACAATATTTCTGTACTAGGGAGGAAACACTTAAGCACTCAGACAATATTTCATGCTCCTAATGAGGCAGATGCATTAAGAGAATTTGGTAAACCTAGCTAATGCACGCCAGCACTTATCAGCATCTGGTCCTTCTGCACTGCAGATATTTTTCCATGCTCAGCAACTTACTCCGCTGGCTGTAGCAGGGACAAATATGCAAATTCCACAATTTCTTTTACAAATTCATAAGCCTTGCTGGAGTGTGCATACTATATACATGTTATGCTGATATATACTCTGTGACATAGATGCAATAGTGCTGCTTGTGTGGTGCACCATGTCAGGTTTTGTGTCCCTCTTTGCTTTAACCCACTTTTCCAATCCCTAATCAATGTGTTCTCATAAGAAATACTCCAATCTCTCTGCAGCATCTTGAAAAACAGTGCATAAATATGGCTGTGGTAACAAAGAATTGTGTCTTTAGTCTGTGACACCACTGTTTCTAAGAGAAAGTCCCTCCCCACCCATGTAATTATTAAGCAAAACTGTGTTTGAATAGATTTGCAGAATTAGATTCAAATTTTCCCATGTTATTAGTCTGAAACCAGACCTTTTCTGTAAATAACCATGGTAATGGAAAGACTGTTGCTCTTCCTGTTTGTTTATGCACTGAATCCATGCTTTCTATGTGCTTGAGATTTGTATTGATAAAAAGTTATTCCCAGTTTTTCTCTCGAGAAAACTTAAGACTTTATAAAACATAGTGAGTGTTAAGAGTTAAATTATCAGGCTTTGAAGTTTGATTTTTTTTTCCTGTAGCTCTTTTGCATTATCCAAAGCTAGGTTTAAATGTATGATTCAAATGTAACGGTAATACCAGTTGTATACCTGCCAAGTGGGTTTGTGGTGAAGTTTTGTCTGAGGTGCTGAAATATTTTTTGTAATAAAGCAGCAGCTCAAAATGAAATTTCCATGTTGTGGGTTTTAGCAGATATTCAGATCTACAAAGAAAAATAATGTTAATATAAAATAATACTGTTTTTTTTTTAATATTTCTTCATGTCAGTCTTAAATGTGTACATATGCATGTATCCAGTTATACTTCATTGTGGTGGGAGTTGTCATTAAAATCAGGTATTCTAGAATTTAATGCATTTATCAACATATAGAATAATGCAGTTGGACACAATATAGGGTAACGGTGCGTGTACAGTAACAGCTCATGAAACACTGCCAGAGTTCTGATAATACAAGAACTGGCTTAAGTACTAGGAAAGAAAAACCAACTGCTGGTGGTGTAAAAGTGCCGTGTAAATAGAAATGATAAATTCAACCTCTCTAAGGAGCTTATTCCTCTTCTGATACAGCTTGTTTCATTCCTTTGTTTGCTATGAAACTACATAAAGAGAGAGAAGCAGACATGACAAAAGGGTGATTTTTCAAAAGAAGTAACTTCTAATGTAAAGTATTGCATTTATATCCCATTCTTTGAAGCTACCAGATTAAACACTCTAATTTAGTTTAGTCTGTTGGTGCCTTTTCTTGGAGGTTTAGCACAATAATGGTAAATTAAATTTCAGAAGTTGTGTACACTGCCTTACTAAGTTTCTTTTCAAGCTTGGTTGACTTTGTAAAAATGAAGTCTTTATCTTTTCCCAGGTTTTGACCAGAATATTGGCATGGTTGTTAACCACCAAACAAAAGACTCCAAGCACATATGTGGAAAACCTATATTAGACAACAACACAGTAAATCTTTTTTCTTCTATAATCATAGCTTTGGTGCTTCCAAGCATGTCGTGGTTTTTCTGGCCCAGGCGTTGAAATGGTTTAAGGTTTCCTGCATGTGATTCAGTTACGTTCAGTCTTACTCAAAGACTCCAAAAAGTTTTCTTTGAACTCCCTTGAAGAGAGGGATCTGAAACTTCCAGAGAGCCAAAGGACTTTCCAAAAACCCAAGGAAGGGTTTTGTCAATATACTCTTGCTGCTCTTTAAAGGGATGTAGATCATTGCCAGGGGAGGTGAAGTGCTTCATTTATCCTCGTGGAGCTGGAAGGCTGGCGTCTGTGTTCTTTCCAGCCCCCAGCATCTGGAAGGGCAAGAAGCTGGAAATAGAATCTAATCTGCATCAATCAGTGTGATCACGGCTATTGTCCAAGCCAAACATAAAGTAAGCTGCAGTTCTATGTGGGCAGTGGTGAAATGGGTGAATTCTGGTATTTACCATAATCTACAGTATGTAAGGTTTTACGGAAATTATTTAAATTATTTTTTTGGGGGGGGTGGGATGGGTGAAGAGAGAAGTGAACCTTCTTGTCTATTCTGTATCCTGATACTGTCTTCACTTTCCTGAGAACAGGGCTGGTAAAAGTGATGCCACTATATAACATTTGAAGCAAAAGACTAAATTTAAAATAAAAACTCAGTAGTTTTTCCAGGAAGAATAATAAATTTGTCTGTGCTTTTTAGACATGTTTCTTTCAAAACTAATGGTATGAAGATTGTCAATACTGTTGTACTTATTGAATTATCTAAAATTAAAGGTTACAGTTGTGAATTCACATTCATCTATTTAGAAATAGAACAATTTTTTTTCTGTCAGCATAAAATTGTTCCATAATGTTCAGTATTCTGTGCAAATGATACACTTTGGCTCTTTCTCAACAGTGGAACAGTTTCCAGTTTTGTTTGGGGTTGCTGCTCAGAGATGAATGGCCTCAACTAAAGAAGCTACAGAGGTTATCCTTTTAGTGAATGTGGAAAGTCTCACTTAAAAAGTATTTCAAAATGGGAATTCAACTTCTGGTGCTTGGGATCCTATGTTTCATCATGATTCCATGTTTCATCATGAATTTATAAAAGAGGTGGAAGTAATTAATTTAGCCAGCACAGTTTGTATTTAAACCTTAGAGATGCCCTCATAGTAACTGTCACTGTCAGCATTCAGGAGGTGGAGCCCATGCTGTTAACTTATAAAGCTTTTTCTGTTTATCTTTAGAGATAAGTATTTTGTATTGAACATCTGATTATTTTTTTTTACAAACGTCATGTGTATGTTGCCTGTTTTAATTCATTTTAATTGTGTATTGTGTCACCTGATATGGGAGTATTCAAAATTTTTAACACCTTCCATATTGAGTTTACTCTTTTGAAATCTAGTCTATATAAATCTGGAATTTATCACTGGAAGCAGTTTACTATATTATCCGATTATAAAGATGAGATTTCAAACTAGTAAAAACTTCTGAAAAGAACAAATTGTATGGCTGCTGTTTTTCTGTTCTGTGGCAAGGCACAAAATTATAAAAGGACTATATGCACTAAAACTAACAATAAACACTTGAGATTCTTATGCATTGTTTGGATTTATGCTGCTTCTAAATAAAACCTGTATTAGTTGTCTTAATATGTTAGTAATAACATTGTGCCTTCTAGAACTAAGACACCATTTTTGTAAGATACTTTTTCTTTCAATTAAATGCCTAATTTTTGTATTCTTTTGATTTCTGAAACAAAGTATACTTTCAGACACAGAAGTAGACCTGGTCAGCTTTTCACTGTTACTTAATATGGGTCTCATTTTAAAAACAGCTTGCCCTGCCGAGGATACGCCTGTGATTTTAAATTCATAGTGGCATGAAATACTTTGATCTGTTATCATAGGAATAAATGTGATCTGAATGAGCTCCTTCAGGTAGGACCTCCGAAGGCTATTATTCAGATTTTTTTTCTTTGGCATGTCTTAGTGATGATGCTGAGTTGCTTTTGAAATTCTCACTCATAAATCTGCAGTAGTTAGAAAGATCTGTGCTCTTTGAACTCTAAAAAGGATGGTGTTAATTCTGGGTATATTATGTAGAGTGGGGTATAGCTTATGTGAATTATTTTTTTTACATTTAACTGTTTAATAGCTGTAAAACTTTTAGCTTGCTTGGGGGGGGAAGAGGGGGAAGTAGGGGATACAAGGAAGAAGTTAAAGTATGCGATAAACTGCTTGTAGATTGGTGTGTGTCAGTAAGAGCAGTTACTGAGCTCAGAAAGGAGCAGACAGAGATACCTTGGAGAGGGAGGACCTGCAGGAGTAGGATAAGAACAAGGAAACTGATTGGAAGGTGCAAAATAGGTCACTGCAGTAAGCAAATCTAATTCCATTCTTTAAACACTTGAATATTTCTTTTGCTTCGGAGCCATCAGTACCCTTAGTGTGTGAGATGACTCTGTCACTGGTGTTCCTGTCATATTAAGGTGGCACCAATTTTTGCCATGGTACCAAGAGGATACACTCCAGTTTTCTCTTAACTGAAGAGGTTCCAATTGTGAAGTATTTTAGATGTGTTAAAAGCTCAAGTAAAAGTATGATTATGACATAGTTGCATAAGAGAACTCTTTAGCCAGGTGTCACTTAGGCTTAGTGCCTTGATCCCAAGTGTTGACTCTGGTATCAGAGTCACCAATATTCAGGGGTTTGGGTTTGTTTTTTGGTTTTTTTCATATTTCTATTTTGTTGTTACAGCTACATAGACTGTCTGGGGTCTGACCATGCTGCTGTTAAGTGGTACCTCATAGCCATTTTACAGCAAGTTTATTCACTTAAAACTTTGCAGGTACCTAACATTCTCTGCTTCTGGCTGTTGCTGTAACTGGATAATAACTCAATTTAAATACTTTTCCTGCTGGGGAGGGGGGGAGGGGGCAGCTCTCACAGTGATGGGCCTGTTGTAATGTGTAAATAAGAGCAGGTACATGAATTCACTCAGACTGTGAAGATCCCTGCAGTGCTCCCAGGCCTCCAGCCACCATCAGTAAATGTTAATGTAAGTCCCAAAAGAATATGAAATGTGTGAATGTAGAAATAAAGCTGCAGGGCAAGTGGCAGCTTGTACTTGGGTTACTCTTGTTGTTGTAAAACTTGAATCAAAGTAATGAAATTCCACTGGGAGAGCATTTATTCAGCAGCTTTTATGCAACTTTCATGCCCTAGGAGAAAATGGGTCAATTTTAATATCTTGCCACTAAAACGATGAACTAAATCATAGACTCATAGAACTGCCCAGGTTGCAAGGGACTTCAAAAGATCATCTGGTCTAACCTTTTGTGAGAAAGGTTAGATTAGCCTAAAATTAGATTAGCTAGTATCCTGTCCAATTGCATCTTGAAAACCTCTGGTGATGGGGATTCTACTGTGTCCCTGAATGTCAGAGTTTTCCTTGAAACACTAAAGTTGAAATATAAATAGATTTCATAGGATAGGACTAAATAATTAACATAAATAACACTAAAGAAGCAGTATTGATCCTGATACCATGTAAAATACACAAGGATTATACTCAGACAGTTGTATTATCAGGAAGCTGTGCACTCCCAGCAGTGGACAGCAAATGTCACACACTGTGAGCACTACAGCTTCGGGAGGAAAGGAAGGGCTCCAGCACCAGGACAGGAAGCTCTCTGGTCCACCACCACCAAGGGAGAAAGAGCACTTCTCAGCAAACATTCTAATTTATATTGAATGTGATGTTCATGGTATGAAATAATTCTGTTGGCCAGCCTGTGTCAAGTGCCTGGGTCTTGCTCCTCCTCATCCCTGCACCTGGCCAGGCTCGAAAATACTGAGACCTTGAATCCCACACACCATAGCTGGCTACAAAGTAAGTATTTTCACGAATTCAGATGCTAGAATCTCCTAAAAGTGCAGTTTTCCCCAGCATTAGAAGAGAAATTGGTCCTGTGTCACTCAAACCAGGACAACAGGAAAACAAGACCATGGTTATGTGGGTTCTGGGGAACCTGTCATGTGACCAACTGATAATATGAACTAGTAACTTCATACATGTTATCACTTTGCAAATATCTTTAGACTAAATGTACCCTCCTTTAGTAGACCTTCTAGCAGGGTCATTAGCTCTGTGTTGCTCTGGGTTCTGTCATCTTAGAGCAGAGGCAACTCCTGGTGGTTGACTGCAGAAGAAAAGAGTGGGTTTAGCTGAGATGTGGAAGAACCAGTCTGGTCCCTGTTGAGGAAGGGATTTTGGAAAGGGGAATACCACCAATGCAGAAACAACCACCAGTCTGGGGGGAGCTACCTGGCTGGACTTGCAGAGCCACCTGTGAAGTCCTGTATAACTTGTTTGCACCTCTCTTGCCTGGTGGCTGCTTTTTTGTGGCTTTGCTCATGCAAGCATAAAGCAGAATTAAACACTGCAACGTGATCACCATCCAAACTGGACTTGGAGGTTCAAACTCACACCCCTAGCAAGGATGACAGCAGTTTAAGAGAACACGAATGCATTCTGCAGTTAGAGGAAATGTCAGTAAAAAGCAAGAAAGCACTAAGAAAAGTATTCTGGTGTTCCTATGTTAATATCCTCTAATAACTTCAGTAACAAGTTTTGGAAGGACCTAGCAAATGCAGCCCCAGTTGCTAAGCTATGAAGGTAGAAGGACATTGTATGAACTCAGAGGTTTGGGTTGGAAGGGACCTTAAAGATCATGGAGTTCCAACCCCCCTGCCATGAGCAGGGACACCTCCCACTAGAGCAGGTTGCTCGGAGACCCATCCAGCCTGGCCTTGAACACCTCAGGGATGGGGCATCCACAGCCTCTCTAGGGAACCTGTTCCAGTATCTCACCACCCTCATAGTAAAAAATTTCGTCCTAGTATCTAATCTAAGTCTCCCTTCTTTCAGTTTAAAACAGTTACCCCTCATCCTATTGCTCCACTCTGATAAAGAGTCCCTCCTCATCTTTCCTGTAGACCCCTTTCAGGTACTGGAAGGCCGCTATTAGGTCTCCCTGGAGCCTTCTCTTCTCCAGGCTGAACAACCCCACCTCTCTCAGCCTGTCCTCACAGGAGAGGTGCTCCAGTCCTCTGATCTTCTCATGGGACTGGTTCCAACAGGTTTATGTCCTTATGTTGGGGACCCCAGAGCTGGATGCAGTACTCCAGGTGGGGTCTCACGAGAGCAGAATAAAGGGGCAGAATCACCTCCCTCAACCTGCTGGCCACCTTTTGATGCAACCTAGGATATAGTTGTCCTTCCAGGCTGTAAGCACACACTGTCAGGTTCAGATAGGTTTGGTTTGGAGTAGTTTAAAAGATATTTCACTTGGGTTCAGAACTCAACTGAAGTAAGAATGTAATCTAGGTTTAAAGCTTAGATGCCTTTCCTTTTTCTTTTCTTATCTTATAAAGCCAGTTCTTTATTATATAATTCGATTTTTTTCCACAGTGGAAAACAGCTAGTCATCTGTCTTCACTTACTGTTCTATGTGAGAAACTATCTTCTTTCTTAAGGTATAAAAAAAGTCAAGAGGCCAGAGGCAAGGATAAACCCATGTGTAGTTTTGAAAATGTTCTGCTCCGTTCTTCCTTGCAGGTGGTTTTGCACTGGGGCGCAAGCTCCCACTTGATTACAAAGTGCTCGAGTTTATTGACTTGTGCTCTTAAATAGTACTGAGGCAAACTGTCCTCCAGCCCTCCATGTGGTCGGAGGGACACAGGCCTTCGTGTGCGTGGCTGGAGCGAGCTTGTCGTGGCATTTTGAGTGGGAGAATAAAGTTCAAATTCTCAAAATACACAAGGGCATAATTTCTCCAACCCAGGCTAATGTATGCCTTTTGCCACGAGTTTCTTCTTTGTTAGAGAACGTCAGTATTTTCGTGGCCAATAGGTTATCTTTCACTCCTGATATTCGTCACATTTAAAGTGAAAGAGATGATGTATCTCAGATATTTTCCCGTAATTCTTGGCTATATTTTCACTGAGGCAGGGCAGTGTTGTTACCTTCTATTTTCTTGAGATTTTTGAGGAAGCTGCATTTATTGAAAAAAGTAAACCTTCCATGTGCTCACTTAATATTTATGCTAAAAACTAATTTACTGGTGGTACTAAACCATTATCTGCCTTTGGAGAAAAGTTAACTGCTAAAGAACTACTTTAATTGGCCAAATTTAAAACGAGAAATTAATTAATGCAATAGTTTATGTCGTATTAAGGAATGCAAATTAACATATAATTTAATGCAGCCTGAATTTCAGCAGGCACATGTTAATGTTCATATAAAGCATTTAAGCATTGTCCTAAAGAATGAAAGGTGTCAACAGTTAACTGCTGCTGGTATTTGTGCATAGTGTAACAGCAAAATCCTACTAGATTTAATAGGCACTGCCATAAATACTGCTTTTTAAAATTTAAAATCGTCAAATATTCTCTTTGAGGACTAGCCATTTGCAGAAGTTAAAATCCTACTGTTTTAAAAGCTTTCAAAATTATTTTTTATATTTAAAGGATAGTACATTTTAGGTTATTATTTTTCTTTACATTGTTACCAGGATACAATTTTGTTTCTGTTACTCACATGTTTTGTCCAAGAAGCAAACATTAAAAATGTAAGCCCAAAATAATTTTTAAAAATTTAAATGGAGTTAAAGTTATTGAAAATTACTATTAAATCTGTGATATCATTTAAATTCCCTTATATTATGTCTGTATGCACTTGCATACAGTAGCTCTACTTCAGTACTTGAGCTAGAAGGTAAGAGAAAAAGAATTGTGATAATTATGACTATATATCAGTCTATACCCATGTCTTCACAGAATTTACAAATCCAAAAATAGCAACTGTATATGCCATTTTTGGGGGGGTTGTTGTTAGTTCTTTGCAATTGTAAGCCTCTCCTCTTAAATATCTTATCTTGTTTTATTTTCTGCCATTATCTGAAGAATCCAGTTCTTATCATTCTGGTTTCCTTCTCTATGTCTCTGTTTTACTGCCCTGGCTTCTGGACTGGAGTCTGCAGCTACTCCCTGATCCTCATGAATGTGAATTAGAGGAACCACAGAACAGTGAATCTTTTCATAGCAGCAGATACAAAGTTAGTGTTTACTCTCCTGTGCCTGGCACAGGACTGTTCTGTGCAATTATTTTTTTCTTTGCTAGTGCAAATAGTCATATAAAAATACTGGTTTATGTGCTCTGGGGCCTATAGAGTCTCCCTTTCCCACTCAGATATAAGAAAAAGTGTGATGTAAACCAACAAAAGATGACTGCTAGGGCTGAAAGTTGCAGGAAGTCGAGCTTCACTCCTGTGCTAAGGGTGCTGAGGAGTGCTAAGGTACTCTCTCCTGTACAAGAGCTTAATGCAAATAGATACTTTTAGGTTAAAGGCAATCCTATCAAAATCAGCTCAGCATCTTTCTCCAGAACTGAAGCATTGGTCTGGTGTGAGACCATAGCAGGACACAACAGACACATCTGCACCAGGATTGTTTGATTTCTCTACCCAAGAGCACCTAGAGTAGGTTGCCTCCCATTTTTCTCAGATAGGAAAGCTGAAAAGCAGTAAATTAGCTTTGCCAAGCCACCTGCACTTTGTCCTGTCTTCATTATGAAACAGTCTGATTAGTAATTCTTGTAAAGACTCATTGTAAGAGCAATTTTATTTTTACTATGCCAGAACAGTCTTAATTTGAAGTGTCACAGGTCGATTGAAGTTTTCAGCAGGGTTATTTTCCTGTGCCTTGTTTTCACCACAGAGTTTGTACAAATCCTTGCACAGTCGATAACGCTGTTGTCATTTTGCCAAGGTCAGTGGCAGCAGGCACTCCCGTGCAGCTTAAAGTCATCAGTGTTTGATCCCACTACAAGTGGAGAGCAGCGAGATACCACACAGCAAATTGTTCAAGCAAACAGTTAATTTTAAGCACAAGAGTAGCCCCACTGAATTGTTAGTAATTGAATCATAGAATGGTTTGGGTTGGAAGGGACCTTAAAGATCATGGAGTTCCAACCCCTCTGCCGTGGGCAGGGACACCTCCCACGAGAGCAGGTTGCTCGGAGCCCCATCCAGCCTGGCCTTGAACACCTCCAGGGATGGGGCATCCACAGCTTCTCTGAGCATCCTGTTCCAGTGCCTCACCACTCTCATAGTGAAAAAATTATTCCTGATTCCTAATCTAATTCTGATATCTAACTGAGGGGCATGCTAGCATGGTGGTGTTTAAAGTTAAGCAGCCCCAGAGCAGCCTTGCTGAACTGCAGTCGTCAGGCTCCTCTAGCAGACAGGCCCTACTCCTGCGAGTCAAGTGCATGCGTGGCTGTGGGATTGAGTTCATCAGTTTTATCTTTGACAAACTGTGCTTAATCTTCAAACATAAAGTAACAAATCTTAAAAGGATTGTATTATTACTGCTATCAGTGCGGATCCTCCCTACCCTGGCACTTATTTTCAGGGTCAGAAAAAGCATTTCGGAAGTCTTCAAAGGGGGCTTTTAAAGAAATGAATGTGGACAGGCTAAAACTGCTGCACCCAGAAACTGGGTGTAGTACAACTCCTTCAAATTATATACTACTAAAGTAATCCTGGTTGAAAACAAACCAGAAGTTCTCCAGGCATTTAGAGAGTGGCTATAGTTACACAGACAGAAAGATGAAACCATGATTCAATATTTGTCTAAAAGATAAGCTCTAATTCATACAAGAATTAGTCATGGAAGGCATCATAATTAAATTACACAGGAGGTGAGACTAGTTGATGGCAACAATATGTTTTGGCTTGATGGTCTGTGACCTTTGAACTGACCAATTATACGAGCCCAGAAATGCATCCCAACCAGCAGTGACTCAAAATGGTGTGCCTCGTTTGTGAGGGATTCTCATCAGCATTAGTGGAGGTTATTGATGCATTACAGCCATTTAACCACACACTAATTGCGTGGCAGACAAGTGACATGAAGATGCAATTATATGGTCTTATAAAATGTCTCATCAACTAATTAAAGAATGAAAGTGATCAATATTTCAGTTTTACACCCCACTGAAAACACTGGGACCCTCAGACACCAGGAAGTGCCTTTCATGCTGTGCTACTTTAGCAAGAAATCTGTCTCTGCAGTGTTGTTTCCCAAAGCCCTGGGGATTTGCCCAGCAGTGGGAGAGCTCCATGGAATGGCTTAGCTGTGGTCACCCACTTCCACTGTGAGGTATCACCTCAGGAGGCTTCAGCAAAATAAAATCAGTGATAAGCAGGAATCTAGGACCTACCCTTAAGATTTCACAAATCTTGTGTGGCTTTTCAATCAGCTTGTTATTTTCATACAGCTATGCAAATGGACTCTGGCCCACTACCTCAGCTCATCCTGTCCTCTGTTTCACATTTAAAAAAAAAGCAAAATACTTTTCTTTTACGAAGAACGGAGTTATCAACTGGTGCCTGTTGACAGAAGCACAGTTTACTATCAAAGGAAGCGTTTGTTTGCCTTGAATTTCCCATTAGATGCACATAGTTTCTTCTTTTGCTAAAAATAATACATTTAAAATTTATTTGGGCACAGAAATACCTAAGTGTTCAAACCCAAAACAACTTGCAAGGCTTTGATGGTGAGCAGAGGTGATCTCCTAATAAAAACACAGAATTACTAAATACAGTAGGATTTCCAACGTGGTTTGCCTCAGTGGAGCTCTGCTATAGTATTAATGTTGCAATAACGCCACTGGAAGAATTTAAGCCATATTTCCATTATTGCTACAGGCCTGTGGCTCTGTGTCCTTGAGGGTCTTGCCATTTAATTCTGCTTGCTGAGAGAACTGTTGCAATGTATTACAGCAACTCCCAAGGTAGGACTAGGACAGCAGGTCTGGGGTGCCTTCTTCTACCAGGGTGACCTGGCAGCACCAGGGGGAGAACTTGCTCTGCCCATCGTACAATCTTCTGGTTCTATAGTACTAAAGCATTCAATGGGAAGAGGAGGAAGGAAGTCCTTCTGCCTTCCTGATCCTTGAGAATTTTAGTTTGCTTCTGTGAATTATCTGGACTCTTGTAGTGGTTGGAAATAATAGGTTTTATTTTGGGTCCTGCAGCACCAGAAAGCTGGCTACCCGAATACACCCATCTTTGCACACATGAGCACTGCGTTCTCTCCCGTGGAGCAGCCTCCCATAAGCAGGGACCCTCTTGTGTAACCTACACAGAGGGAGTAGGCAGAAGGTGTAACCTGGGAGACTGGTGTAACCTGGGACAGTATGGCTGTAGTAGTGTGAGGACCCAGGTAAACAAGATACAAAATCAAGAGATTTTGGATGGTTCCTTGATAGCCTCATTCCTCAATGGTGAATTTATGCTGCTATTTATAGGGATGTGTCTGATACTGATGACATATGGGTTGTTGCAATGAAGATGCCAGGGAGCTTAGTGAAAGGAGCAGAGGTCAGCACTATCTTCTGGATGACTTGCATGCTGGGTTACTACATTCTGTCTCATTCATAAGTGTTCTGGTGAGTTAAAGGTTTACACAGGTGTTCATTTCTTTCTCCTCAACTTGTTTGTGCTGGAGGTTGTCCTGTAGCTTTTTTTCACCATGCTTCGGTGATGTCTGCTCATTGTATCTGCTGTTCCCATATTTTGTACAGAAGCATAGACCAAAGATGACAAACAGACATGGAATGTTTAATGAAACGCAATGTCATCTTCTTTTCAATACTAATCTTTAGACACCAGTTAACTTCTTTTTCACAAAATATAGGCCATTTTCTGAAATGCTCAATTAAACTATTTTTTTCTCTTTGTTGCTATGTCAAAATCAAAGACCTTCCCGTTTTGCAAAGCCTATTTCACAGCTCTCATTCCTGATCTGCTCAGACCCATGATGTCCACCAGCAGCACCTCCTCTGCAGTGCTGCTCCCCAGGTCTCTCACACTGTGGGTACAGACATTGCTGCCTTGAAGATGAAGAAGAGGGAACACCTCTTCCACCTTTGGTCAGATAAAACCATCCTGCATCCAGAACAATGCATGGAAAAGTGTGGAGAGTGTGTGATATTATAGCGTACTTGTAGCATCAGAGAGACCATGTCATTGTGTTGAAGAACACAAGCAACCATTTTATGTTTCCCCATGGAATGAGTCAATTCAGTTAGACCTCAGTGGGAAGAGAAGTGGAAAACTCATCATCACCTATAACTTTGGACCTTTTTCTTCCCTGCCTGTGACACATCATTCTCCAACTCCTCTTATGTCTTCCTTTAACAGTAGCTGCATCCGTACTGTATGAAAGTGAAGTAGGGAGCTACCAAAACAGACTCTGAGGCTGCAAGGCAGTAGCTTCCTGTAATTCCTGTGACCCAGACACATGAAAGTACATTGTTTCCCTTCTCTGTGTTCCTGGAACTTGTATTGTTTCTTTGTCAAATGCATGTAGAGACACCAGGTTTTCTGGGAACCATCAAATGTACCATCAAATCGGAGCAGAAGTCTCAGCATCCCTCCTGGAAACTGGCCAGGGCTAGATGGCTTGAAGGAAGTATCAACCTGAAGTAAGAGAATTGGCCTGGACAATTAGGAGCTGATCTGCAAGTAGTGGATGTTTCTTACATCACCTTAGTTAGAGGCTTGTCGTGGTTTCAGCTGAAATCACTCCAACCGGACCAACAGATGGCCCTTCCCCCCCCCCCTCCCCCAAAAGAGAGGAGAGGAAGAGATAAGGAGATACA
>BJBW01013559.1:22838-35018 GCA_004320125.1 Scolopax mira | reverse complement strand
TCTGGGCAACCATGCTTTAGCAAGGGAGTTGGACTAGATGATCTCTAGAGGTCCCTTCCAACTCTGTCAAATCCATGAATCCGTGACTTTATTTTGATTAAATACCCTCCCTAAGCGGGTGTACTAGGGAGGAGGAAGGAACCATTACCAGTGTGTTATAGTAAGTGTGGGGAGAGACTAGTTTTCCTAGTAAGTCCCTGTCTGCAACATAACCTTTATAAATGATAGAGATTGAAGAAGTTTGCCAATAAGCAGATGCAGCATCTAAGATCAGTGCCTCAGCATACCTGTCAAGATCAGAGAGCACTTTCAGGAAAATCATAATATAAACAGCATTTTTTCACGCTAAAGGCAGTGGCAACTAGGTCAGAGACATGCCCTGTTCAGGAGTATAAGTCACCCATCTCTCCTTATTACTGGCACTAGGAGGCTAAAAGGCTGCCTACGATATTCTTTGTGTGCAGTGCAGGGGTTTGAGGAAAGGGGGAAATTACTGATTACTTTCTAATGATGTGACTTAATGAAAAGCATATATAAAAAATAGAGTTAAGAAGAGTTAGCAGGTGAATAAAGATGGTTGACACAAATATTGCCTGCTGTGCATCTTTTTCTCTGAAATTTCTGTGTTCCTCTGGGAGTTGTGATGCTAATTGATCTGAGTCCTGTTCAAACACCCACTGTGTACAGCAAGAGTTTCCAGAGATTCACATGGTCTTGGCCTTCTTATATAATTTCCTCACTTGCTTCCAAAGCATTTATTCTGATTTAATAATTGAAACTGCAAGTTTAGCTCTGGGAGTTGGCTATGAAACAGCTCTGAGGAGTCTCTTTGAGCATCTGAAACATATTATCAAATTTGTGAACCGTTACAAAATCGGTCATTCAGTTCAAACACATGGCATTTGAGCATTGTTAACGCTGGATAAATATGCAATTATTTTTTTTTAATAATGTTTTTCTAATAGTGGTTCTATAAACTAGCAATTATAAACTAGTTCTTATTTATTATATTGTTAGCAGTAAGTGGGAACACAACAATAAATAAGACGTACTAGAGCCTTCAGTACTGAAGGAGGACTTGAGTTGAAGCTGGCTTGCTGGTGTATTGCTCAGCACAGAAAGAGTTTATACAGATCTAAGATCCATCTGTGTAGGGGAATCACTAAGGAAAATCCACCAAGCATATGTTAAGTGAAAGAGTAACTAGCACCTTCCTTTATAAATGAAAACAGGATACTCAGCCATAACAATAAAATGAGAGACCAATAGTATTTCTTTCTTCTGGTATTTCTTTATGGTCATGTATTTTCTTTCAAGAGAAATGTTTCTGGTACTATTTCTCTGGTACAGTTCTTTTATTTATTTTCTTAACTTTCCTCTTACCTATTCACCTAAAATTAACCTAAGGGAAACTTCTCGACAATTCTAGATAACTGCATAGTATATTTCTGATCTCAGTTTTGGACCTTCAAAATCCACATCTGTTTAACTTCAACTCTAAAAGCCAAGGGCTTTTCCTGAAAATGAAAACACCACAAGCTACATAACCTGATATGATACCTCACATGGCATGCTGTGACTCTAGACTCCGCATGAAATTAAGAGGGAGAATTGATGTGCTGAATCCTCCTTTGACTGTGACTGATTCTCTGCACTGACTGTAACTTGGTACAGCTAAAGATAGTTCCTTGAATTTAGCTGGGATTTGAGTATTAGACTCCAAATCCAACCACCATGTATGAGGATAAAAGTGTTTCTGCTACTCCATGCTTGCTCTGAAGGTACTAATGTTAGTAATTCTAACTGTGCTTTGGTCATCTTTTGAGTTGTCACAATTCTGGTTTGTCCTTAAATACAAATTTCACATTAATGGAATGGTATTGTCCAGAGAAACTGTGGGCTAAAGTTATTTCATAGGAAAATAGGCAGACCTGAGCTTTCCATAGGTTACAGAACTGCTGTAAATTTCTCCTTTAGACAAAATAATTTCTATTCTTCATGGAACTTAATTGCCGTATGGTTCTTTCATTTATGCCGACTCCAACTCCAATATCTGCAGCGTACTTGTTCCTCCCAGGAACCTGTGTGTCTGAAAGAAACCCCATCCCCATGGAGTCCTCATTTCTTGAAGACCTGAGATCTTTAAATATGAAAGTTGTTGAATGTCTTAGCAGGAAAATACAGAATAAGCAGGTCACCTAAAAACTGATTCTGTCAATTACGTGTTACTGGTATGTAACAGAGAGATTTGGTTGTGAAGCTTACTTTTATTGCTGTATACGTGCAGTGTATTTTAACAATTTCCTCTGTGTAGATACTGTTATTGAGCAGAGATTCTTTGCTGTCAGGATAACTATAGGATTATAGATACTCAAAATGCTTATAATGTCAAATTCTTCAGCCACTAAAATGTTATACCTGAGGCATTACAAGGCTCATTCATTTCAAATTTGGTGATTCACATTGTTGCACTGCAGTTAACAGAATTTTGCCCCATCGTGGTGGAATTTTCTGTTGCATCAGCAGGTTTCCGAGAACAGAACATACGTTGTAAATTATCCTGATTTACTGAAGGTTACTGCATGATGAAAGAGGGCAGTGTGCTTAAAAGAGCACCTATTAAGCAGATCACAGAGCTACAGAGGATATCTTTTCTGGGCACTGAACCAAGGAATGACCAATATTTGTATAGGTAAATGCTATTTATATAGTGGAAATATTCTCCCAACACTTTAAGAAAGACAGATAAATCCTGTATCTAAATATGAGACAGCACTCTTCTTTAGGGAATGGGGGAAAGGGCAAGCCTGTAAGTGACAGATTGTCAAGCCTGCATTAACTTTGAAGTTCATGGCTTTTATAGGGTTGAAGAGATTAATCTTTTAAAATAACATTCATATTTATCATTCTCATGTATTTAATCTGGTGCACAGGAAAGCACTAAAATAAACATATGTCTGGTTAACAACAGAGAAAATATTTCATATGAGAGATCTCAAATGGCCCAAACTACACTGTTTGATCTTATATATGTGACTGTTCATTTATGTGACAGTGAGAGTTTGAGTATTATCTATTTTATTAGTTTTCATTTGTTCTACGTTCTGATAGTGCAAAAAGATTCTGATTGGATTTGAAGTGTTGTGGGGTTTTTACATCATTCAAAAATACTACTTGCCAAGACAGCACCTTGCTAAAATTAGTACTTCACAGGTCAATTTCTTAGCAAAGATCAAATAAAGTGTTAATGTGTTTATCTCTGGTTTTGGGGCGAGTTTTTATTCCTAATGAGAACATACAAGCCCTTACACCGTCATGCAGTAAAAGGATCAGAGGTCGATCTTGTTCCTATCCTGTATCTTTGGCAATGAACAAGAGTTTGGAAACTTTATCCAACCCATCATGTTTAATAGCTGCTGGTGGGCCTTTCTGCCACTAAAGCTTTTAATAACTTTCTGAGCTTAAAAAAAACATCAAAACTTCTCATTAGGAGGAAGCACATTGTGCTTCTTAGGGCTGTCCCCAGAAGCTGTTGTCTCAAAAAACGCTTCCTTTTCAGGACCTGCCTCTTTGCTTTGCTCTTCTTCTGTGTCCAATTTTCTCACCTGATAAACTCAGATTTTCTTTTTTGTCCTAAAGGCCAGTTTTAGTTGGTGTAAATCATGTATCAAGGGAGAGCTATTGGACTAGCATATAGCAAAGAAGCTTTCCTGCAAAGGATTGTCTTGCTGACTAAATTTGTTTCCTCTTGTTCTCACCTTTACCTCCTCAGCAATGCTGTGTTACAGGAGCACAGCAGTAAGAGAAGGAAAAGCAAAAGTACTGGGCTATAAATAGGTATAAGATACAGGTTTAGTATATTGAGTAAATATGTATATTAGTAAATTTAATATATTGTTATTTTTAGTAAATACCTATAAGATATGGGTTTGGTTTTGAGGGGAGAATTTGTTGCTCAAAAGAGGATCTTCCATCTGAGACAAAGGATTAAAGGAATGCATCAGCCTGCAAAGACTAGTAGAAAAAGAAGTTCCATGAGCTTACTGAGGGATTACTTTATTTTTGGGTTATCTGCATTCACCTTTGTCGTCCACAAACAGTAGTTCTGTGCTGTGTCAAACAAACTCAAGGAGATGTGTTGCAATGCTGAAGCCCTGAGCCTTGCAGGTGAGTTGCCCAAACCAGAAAATAAATCATTCTTGGTCCTCAAGTGACAGAACCGCTCAGACTAGAATCATAGAATCATAGAATCATCTGGGCTGGAAGGACCTTCAAAGGTCATCTAGTCTGCCCCCCCCTGCAGTCACAGCTACACCCCCAACTAGACCATCATAGAATGGTTAGAGTTGGAAGGGACCTTGAAGATCATTGAATTCCAACCCCCCTGCCATGGGTAGGGACACCTCCCACTAGGTCCACTAGGTTCTTCTTAAAAATCCTCATTCCATAGGCTGAAATGAAAGACTTCAGTAGTGACAAGATGGCCTTTGAACTTCACAAGAAAGCTTAAACTGGGGGACAGGATACATACACACACACTCTATGTGTTTCACTGGTATATTATTTCCTGAGATAAATAGCCTTTTAAGCAATATTTCCAAAGTATTTGTCTCTTGTACATAAAATCACTTTTAACACAAAATATATTTTATGCAAATCACATTTCAACCACTTTCTACCCTTAATCAAAATTGAGCTGTCAATGTAAAGGAGTCACATGCCATGTAAATACATGACCGCTACTCCAACAGTTGCTGGTGGCTGATGTCTGCTGGTGCACAACATGAGCCGGGCAGGCTTACAGCTCTCCATGCTTTCATGGCTTTCCACAGTGACCCTGTGCTCAGACATCCCTGACCTTCTGCTTTTTTGGGGGTTGTAAAGTCCTCCTAGCTGCTCAGTGGGTAGGAGAAGTCCTGGGTCTTTTAGGAAAAGAGCAGGCATTCCTGTAATGGCATTAAAGAAAACAAAAATTGTTTCCTTTGAGCAACAAATTATACCAGCATTAAGCAACAATTACTGTAATGAAAATTATTGAATCAGCAAGGTATCAGACAAGCTGTGTACATCTGGTCTGTTCATCTGCTTCTTTGGAGAGTACTTCATAAAGTGAGACACTAGCATGGTGGGTTTTGTCATATTTTACTAGAAGGAAAGAAGAGGATGCTGTTCTCCCTCATATGGTTCAGTTTTTAGCCTCTTGAAGGAAAAAACTTGTGAAGTGTAAACACATCCTTGTTTTTCCGTAAGTACAGGCTAAACATCTTTATGTTGTAATTGCAGCAGATGTAAGTAAGGTTAGACTGAGAAAATCTAGGTACCGCAAGAATAAATCTTTAATCATTTAGTAGTTGAGAGTGTGTTAGAAAGTCCCATGCTGCTAAAAGATGCCATCTTGTAAATGAGATGTAAATTGGAGGTCCTGACTGTTTGTGATCATTAAAGATTATATGAAAAATAGTGGTGATTAACTCTAATGTCCTGCCAATTTCTGGTCTGAATAATTATTTTTTTCTGAATGGAGAGGTTCCCCTTAGAACTGCAGTCAGATTATTCATTATCTCCATCCCAGTGTTTGGTAGTATAAATAACTAGCTTTCACTTTTTAAGTTAATGCAAGTTAGTGGTTATCAAGTCATAGGAAAGCCTTGTTTCTACATTCAGCTGGTTTGACAGGCAGTTTGATGCACCCTTGTGCATTTGTCTGAAGGAGTTCAGTGTGTTCCTCTGCTGATAAACTGCCATGCTGGACAACACAAAAACTCTTAGTCTGCATCTATGCTATATTTTCCACAATTGTTGAAGGTAGTTGGCAGCAACTGGATGCAGACCTAGGCAGTTTAAACAGTACTTGCATTAACAGAGCCCTGGACCAGGGTGCTGAGAGAGGTCGCAGAGTCCCCTTCTCTGGAGATTTTCAAGACCTGCCTGGATGCAGTCCTGAGTGATGTGCTCTGGACAATCCTGCTTTAGCAGGGGAGCTGGAGTAGATTATCTCTAGAGGTCCCTTCCAGCTCTGCCTAATCCATGAATACTCATATGTAGTTTGACTGGAGAGCAGGAATGCTGATGAACAACATGGCTTGGTGACATCTTGCATCATATCCAAAACTGTTATGTGATTATGCCTTAGGGAAACCTTCAGGGGTGATACCTGACTGAGAAATACAGGATCAAAACCAACCAGCCAACCAAACCAAAACAAAACTCCCAAAGTTCTAGTGTATTTTTTGATTAATTATCAGACTGCGGATGGCTTTTTCATTTCGCATCTCAGATTAGGAAAAAAGTATTACCAGTTTAGCCCAGACGTGACTAGCTTTGTTTTTTTTTTCTTTGCTTTGAAATTGTTATTGATGAAAAAGAGAGAAGTATGTTTTTGCCATTGAGATTTCTTTTGCTTTTCATCTCCTAATTATTTTCCTTTGACCAAGACTGGATAATGGCTCAAACTAAAGTGTCATCATGTCACTGTCAATGTCACTATTTGAGCCAAGAGCCCGGCTATTTCTAACATTACCTCCAGACTAATTCTGAACTCTTAAATATCTGCTTGATTAAATACTCTTCTAAAAAACAGATATTTATGAATTTTAAGGTTCAGATGTAATCCTCATTCAATTTAATCTAATTTAAACTTCATGGAGTACAATAATTAGGGACAGAAAAAAACATGTCTGTCCACCATGGGCTAAATTGTTGCATATGTGCTGTACAAAACTGGAACAAAAAGTGGTGATCTTCAAGAAATGCACAAGCTTCTTCTGATTCATATATTCAAGATGAGGTATGACCTTTGGACATCTGTCATTTGGAAAGTCTGTATGTTTCAATCCAGTTTCTATAATCTCTGTATTCCTTTTAGCAATATAATTCATCTGACTTTAATAATTCCAGGAAAAGCCAAGGCCACCACTATCCTGATAACCTGATTTAAGTATCCTCACTGCTAGAAAAATTGCATCTTTTAGCTATTGATCCTTGTTACAGTTTTGTCAGCAAGACTGGAAGACCTGTCACCATTTTCAGATATCTTTTTTAAACATTAACACTATGCAATGACTGATTCACTTCCTAGCTTAATAAGAAATACTCCTGAAATTTCATTTTCTAAGTGGCTGCTTTCCAGTTCTGGAGTCACTTTTTTGTGACTCTCCTTTGACTTCTTCATAACATTGATGTATTCATCATCCTGGAAGGATAGAATCATAGAATCGTAAAATTGTTTGCGTTGGAAGGGACCTTAAAGATCATCGAGTTCCAGCTCCCCTGCCATGGGCAGGGACACCTCCCTACTACAGCTGGTTGCTCAAAGCCCCATCCAGCCTGGCCTTGAACACCTCCAGGAATAGGGCAGCCACAACTTCCCTGGGCAACCTGTTCCAGTGTCTCACCACTCTCACCGGAAAGAACTTCTTTCTGGTGTCTAATCTTTATCTCCTCTCTTCCAATTTAGAACCATTAGCCCTTGTCCTTTCACTGCACTTCCTGCCAAAGAATCCATCTCCATCTCTCCTGTAGGCTCCCTGCAGTTAATGAAAGGACATTATAAGGTCTCCACAGAGCCTTCTCTTCTCCAGGCTGAACAACCCCAGCTCTCTCAGCCTGTTTTCATAGTGCAGCTGATCCATCCCTTGGATCATCCTTGTGGTCCTCCACTGGACATGTTCCAACAGATCCATGTCCTTCCAGTGTTGAGGACTCCAAAGCTTGACACAGTACTCCAGGTGGGGTCTCACGAGTGCAGAGTAGAGGGGCAGGATCACCTCCCGTGACCTGCTGAGTAAATATGTATATTAGTAAATTTAATATATTTGCATGAGCCCACCTCTCCAGCCTGTCCAGGTCCCTCTGGATGGCATCCTTTCCCTCCAGCATGTCAACTGTGCCATCTAGCTTGGTGTCATCAGCAAACTTGCTGAGGGTGCACCCTATCCCACTGTCCATGTCTCCAACAAAGATATTAAGTAGTACAGGTCCCAGTACTGACCCCTGAGGAACAACACTTGTTATGGGCCACCACTTGGACATTGAGTTGTTGACTGCAACCCTGCTGGGCCTCAATTCATTATTTTTGATGTGTAATGTTTATTCTTGTTTAATAATGTGTAACAGTAATGTTGTTCAGACCTGTCTTTCAGGCTGAAGTCCACTGTTTCTTTATTCTACGCAGTGAAAGATATGGGGACTTTCTCATCCAATTGTCTTAGAACCATGTTTGTTTACTTCACCATATACCCTTAGAGTACAGAGAAAGGTGCTACAGACAGCAATAAGCAGAGAACAGAAACTTCACTCCCAACACTGGAGCAGGTGGCATTTTAGGAGGTAATCCTTGCAGAGACATATAGAGAAGAGTCCAGTATTACTAAATAAAAACATTTTTTAAATTATAAAGAATAATTTTTTTTAATAAATGTAATAAATTTTAATAAAGTATTAAAAATTTAAAAATAAATTTATAAATAAAAATTATTAAATGAAATAATAAAAAAAGGGGGATCAGGTCAAAGGCAACAACTGGTGCACTCACAGAGCTGACTACACTGTTGCAATGGGATCATTTGGTGAACAGTTGTAAATTCTGAGGAAAATAATTCCTGTCTTAAGAGAATTAAGAACTTGGGTCAGAATTCTGTCACCAAGGACTGACTAAGATTATCTGATGTGATCAGCTCACAAAATACTGTGTTGCCACAGTACTAGACAATAAAACTGTGCTAGTAGTAGTACATATGTATCTCCATTCCATTGAGTATCCAGAAGTTTTTTGTTTCACCTCTGCCAACAGTTTGTGAGCTGAAACTTGGTCAGACAACAGATACTGAAGCTTTATGTTTGTTTTGGTTTTTGATTTTTTTTTTTTTTTTTCTCAGGAAAATATTGGCACATTTACTTGCACAAGGTTATTTTAGGTTTCCTGTTCAAAGCTAGAAACGAAATGTTTATGAAAGACCTGTGCCTCTCTTCTTCAAAGGACAGTTGCCATTGGCAGAGGTAGTGAGAAATAACGTGAACTTGTTTTTGTTGAAGGCAGGAGTTTTGTCACTGACTGCAATGAAAATAGTGGTCTGAATCAATTTCATACAGCAGACAACAACCCCATTTTAGGCTGAAAATACTTTCTTCTGCTTTAATGTGTAAATGAGACTCTCCATCTCTTGATTTAATAAATGTGGGACACTATACTGAGCAAGGTGGGCTGGTCTGTCTGATCCTCATGGAAGAAGAGTGGAGGTTTGTAAATACGCTTGAGTCCTATGGAAGATAGGTAGCCTTTGGGGGGTTTTTGAGAAGCTTTGTAAAGCCCTTAGTGGACATTGGAGTTTTGCATGGGCACACATAAAAGAGCATTCAAAGAAATTTCTTACCTTGTTTTGTATCTATTCCTGTGAAATGTAACTTTCAGCGTACAGACTGCTTTGACTGATAATTTAATGCCCTTCACTCTGCAAATTAAGAAATGTACCTTGAATCTGTCTGGATGGAGGAGAAAAAGAAAAAGAAAAGCTTTGTCACTTTAACATTAAAGAGTTAACTACTACTAAGCTTGAGAACTGTAATGCAGAATCTTTTTAAATAAAACATTAATACCTGGGTGTTTACCTAAAGCTTTCTATAAATATGTGATGGTCTAGCATGACCTTGTTTATCCAGTCCCATAATGTTTTATTCCATACTTAGGCCATTCCTCCTTCTGTCTCAGGGCTGTCTTTCGCCTCACCTTTGGAGGCAGATGTGCTGCCCTGAAGCATAACCACAACAGGTACACAACTACAGGGTCAATTGCACTTATTGTTACCAAATTGTATCAAACAGAAAATGCATAGTGCTTCAGTTATCCTTAATTAAAGTAAGCAGTAAGCAGTGTGCTCTGTTCCAGATGAGGCAACTTGATGAAAAAAAGCAGCAGGTAATCATTAAGAAATCAGGTAAACAAGGCATTGGTACAGCTGCAAAGGAAATAGTGGAAATTCTTAGGGATAATACATTAGCATTAGGGAGTGGAAAATGGAAGGTGCAAAGTGCTGTTTGTTCTCTAGTTTATCTTCAGGAGCCAATTAGTAAGATGGAACTTTCTTTTTTTTCCTACCTTTCACATAGATATGAATGTTTAAATATGTGTCAGGAATTTAAAACTCAGAAGTCAGAATTATGGCCAGGTTATTTACCTTCATAAATCCCAACATTAAGTAAGAAAGCTCAACATAATTACAATCAAAAAACCAATTATAACAATTCAGAGTCTTTTTGCATTTCCTGATGAGTAAATGAGTAAGCAATGAAGAGCAGATTGGATAGAGGATAGTAATTAGGGATTCAGAGTCTCTATGGTGGTCATTTACTAGTGGCATTCCTCAGGGACTGATACTGGTCTGTCACTCAACTTAGGCCATGGGACAGAAACCAGTCTCAGAAAGCTCACAGGATACATCGAAGTGGGGAGAATACTTAATACACTGGAGGGCAGGTCTGGTCTCCAGAGCAAATGAGCTGACAGAAACCTCATGAAGTACAAAAGTAACTGTGAAGTTCTGTATCTGGGATGAAGTTAACCCCAGTCAACAATACAGACTGGGGGACAATTGGCTAGAAAGCAGGTCCACTAAAATATCCTGGGAATTCTGGTGGACAACACATTGAATACAATTCATGTTGGGCCCTCAGTGATGAAAGCTGACTCCATGGTGGTCTGTATTAGCAAAGGTATAGCTAGCTGGTTGCAGAAAAATATTATTTTTCTCTGTTTGATACTTGTGAGGCTACATCTGGAGTACTGTCCATGTTGGGGCTTCCTAGCACAAGAGACAGATGATTGATAAATTGGGGCAAATCCAGTTGACTGGAGTGTTAGTGTACACGAAGTACAAGGAATGGCTGAGAGAGTCTGTCTGAAAAACAGATGGTAAAGGGGAAGTTTTATCACTGTCTTCAAATACCTAATGGAGGGTCAGAGAGAAAACAGAGCCAAGCTCTGAGGGAGACACAGTGAAAGGATGAGAAGCAATAGACATGAATCACAGAAAAGGAATTGGCCACAGATGTTGTGCATCTCTAGATGTGGAAATAATTCAGAACTGGAGTGGAAACGGCTCTAAGTACTCCAGCTAAAGTTGAAATTAGCTTTACTTTGAGCAAAGGAAGGAATAATTTCCTACCAATCTAAATCTCTTATTCTACCTAATTCAGGTATAATGTGTTCAAAAATTATTTTCATTCTAGAAGTTGTGACTGAAATGTGTTGTTGTTGCTTTTGCCATCAGTATTAAATTTCCATGTGGAAATACTGCTATAAGCTAGGAAATAAGCACTTAGGTGCTGTAGGTAATAAAATAGTCGGTCCTGACCTGACATTTTAGAAACCTTGCTATTTGTATTTCAGCAAGTGATTATGGGAAGACATGATTCTCTAGATGTGATAATTGAAAGGCAAAGCTATGAAATATGTCTTGAGTGGAAGAAATATTCTCTAAACTTCTTGTCTCTGTATTTCTTGTTTAATTCTTTTTTTCTGAAAATCTTGGGAGATAAGAAAGGTGTAAATCAGCAGGCTGTGGACATATAGACAGTTACTATGAGGAACGACAGTGATCTTGGACTAGTTTTCAATAGTTAATGTTTTAGTATGGTCCAACAGATGAACTGAATCATAGGAATTATAATCAAAGCATGAGTGGACAGTAAACAGTGGGATAGAAAGGTAGAGAGCAGCAGCTGGAGAGAAAGACAGGAGGGAAGCAAGAAAGATCATACCATTTGGCAAGCATAAAGGAGACTGTTGAAACTAATGGAGTGTTACATAAAAAATTGTTGTCATCACTGCACGTAACAGAATGTGCTTAGAGTTTAGGTGAGAAATAAATTGCAGGAGTTGCACTTTTGATCTGGGTGGTGTAACTTTTGCCAGAGGGTCTGGAATGGAGGTCACAGAAGCAAAACTGCTACTTTGCAGCTGGTGGGGTTTTTGTCATTTGTTTGGGGTCTTTTGTTGTTGTTTTTTTGTATAAACAACAACAACAACAAAACCCCAAACCACCCAAAAAAACCAAACCACCGTTACTTTTTTCTGCAATTCAAATATTCAAGTGATCTCAGAGCATAAAACATGTCTGCATTTTTCTTCATTAGGGCAAAGCACAGATGGCTCAAAACTTTTGGGGTCTGGTCTTCCCTGCACTT
>BJBW01013559.1:9033-22748 GCA_004320125.1 Scolopax mira | reverse complement strand
ATACATACATACATACATACATAGAGAAGGGCTGAGTCACTCTTGCATATTCCTGTGTCCTGCCTCATTGGTGTCCTTTGATACTGGATTGACCCTGATCAGCTCAGACAAATGACTGTCACCGTACTGTAGTGGCTCCTGTTTTCTCCATGTGCTTGTCTCTAAATGTATGACTGAGATATATATATCAAATCCCAGAGCACCTCAAAGTTGTAAATTAGATATATTTTCCCTACATATCCACCGCAATCATCCCTTCATGGTTCTTTTTTTCCTCTGCTGGTTACGCCAGGCTTTTTTCTTTCTTTGATGTTCATATAAATGGGTGTTTTCAGCTCCTCTAAAGCCTATTCACTTATTAACATGGACTTGAGAAATTAATTTCCATCAACTTGTATGGATAGTTAGTCACTATGGCATCTGTTAAAAACCCTAATCATTCTTGTTCCTAGTAAAAGGCCAGACCACACAGAGATTTTTCCTGAAGAGCTTTACTTCATACAGTTAGAAGAGACACCTTTGAAAACTATTACGGTCTTTGCTTCTCCTTACCACCATCAATGGCTCAGCAACACACAACAGTAGTTTTTCTCCACACCAGCTGTTTGGGGACTTATAAAAGTAAGAAAGCCAGACTGCTCACATATGTTTGAGAGTTGATTCCTTCTTATTTAACCTCCCAGCTAGAAAATTAGTAAACACAGCTTCATCCTTTAAGTTGCCAAACACTTTGCATTTTGGATCAAAAATTGCAAAGTCTTTGAGGATTGTAACAATTGTTTCCTTGGCATCTCTGTTATATATACAGCTATTTGTAGCACTTAAATTATCAATGCATTCTCATAAACATGTGTGTGTCTAATTTGTTTCAATGACAAAAAATAGGGCTCAAGGAAAAAATATTTTAGAAATTTTTAGCAGGTTGTGTTCATATGGACAAACATAATGATTTTTTCCTGGGGAGTTTGGTTGCAGCTAAAAGTTAATACCTAAATTTTTTCTTCAAGAATATTTTAAAAGATAAAACCCTTTAAAGTTGATTGCTAAAGTGTTGGCTTTTATCAATAAGTTATACTGCATTAATCCTGATTTATTTCAGTCAAGCTATGATGATATTATAGTTGAACTGTAAGTGGATATATGATTTTTTACCTCACTTGCCTTTGATTTTTTTTTATTTTTTCTTAATTTCCAGTATGATATATTTAAGACCTCCTGGTTTGGGTTTTTTGTTTGTTTGTTTGTTTGTTTTTCTGGAAAAACTAAAGAGCAGAATACCTTTCTAATAATCTCTTGTCCACAAGACTTGCCTAGCTCTAGCTATAGGCAATCCTGCTTTGGCGAGGGAGTTGGACTAGATGATCTCTATGGTCCCTTCCAACTCTAAAAAAATTCAGTGAAATATAACAGTTTTATAAATCTATTACTTATTGGTACGAAATTACCAAATTATTGGGAAAATAGGTTGTTATTCTCTGGCTTTCCTTTTTAACAGAAATTCTAGCATAGACAGAGAAAATAATTGATCAAAAAAGTTTAATCCAAAAAGGATTAAAATGTGATTGTAAATTGTTACTTTTTATTATTTGACCTTTCTGAACAAAATGTTGATTGCAAAAAGTCCAACCAGGTTCTACAGGGAACTCAACAAAGAAATAAATACCAAATGCTTGACCTCTGCCTAAAAGCACCTGTGGTTTCTGAGACAAGTGGTAGCTCTGTCCTGTGGACCAGTTAAAGTATAAGCATAAATGCAGATAGCTCAATAATTATTCAATGAAACCAGTAAAGAAAGGTTTTTTAAAAATTATTTTTATGGCACCACAGAATCAGTTTGTTGAGAGATTGTGGGAGAAGACCCTACAACTAGAAAAAAATAGTATTAAGTTACTAAGAATGAGTTATAAAGAATTACAAAACTAGCACTGAATTATTGCTTTGTGGCAACCACCTTGAAAATTCCCAGATATCAGAGTACAAAAGCATATGTCATGTTGCAATCTCAGCAAATGAAGACTGGAAAGGTGTTTGTATCGTTAACCAATTAACATCCCCAATCTGCAATATGTTTCAGTGCTCACGAATGATCAGTGAGTTTCCCAGCTTTCAAAAGCAGCATAAAAACGTTTTTCATATTCTGTCAAATACACTTTGTGCAGGGGAAATTTGGAAGGCCACCTCAAAGACTACAATGCATAAGACCCATTAAACACTCTTAAAGACTTAAGTGGAATTTAAAAAGCTCACACAGGCCTTGTGAGTGAATTCTGCAATTAAAGAGTCAATTATGAACTCTGTACTGTTCCCGCTGAAGTCATTGGCAATGCTGGCATTCCTGTTACTTAACATTTCTTTTTAAGTTAGTAATTCAAACAATTAACTGCCTAGTTGCCCAGGGAGAATACATATAATTAAAATGGTGCAGCTTTTCATTATTGTTGTCTGCACAAATTAATAATCTTAAAAAAGTTATCTAGCAAGGGAAAAATGGTTGACTTAGAAAATAGTTAAAGGAGACCATTATTTTTCTAATTTAAATCGCTATTATTAAGAACAAGGAGGAAAAGAACCCCACAACTTTTGACTATGAGGTATTAATTGTCTAATGAGATAAAAGGAATATATATGAAATTATATTTTAGGCATTAATGGAAAATAGAGATAGCAAAGATAATAAAACATTGGAAATTAATCTTATGTTGGATTGTCTATGATCTCGGAAAATATATAGAAAACATCTGATAAAGCAAATGCTTTTTGGATTGTATATGTGGATTGGTTCTTCATTCAAGAAAAATAATCATACATCACTGGCTAATTATCAACATGCAATGCAGTATATTTTAAGGAGCTTTTTAATAATAAATTATTTAAAATTCTTAAATTACACAGAAGAGCAAGGTAAAATTAACAGATCATTTAACATATTTCAATAATTTGCATTATAATAACAAATAAAATTAGAAGAAAAACAAATTATCTGGGAAGGAAAGATACCATAAAGAGGCATTTGTGCAGCCATACATCAAAGTTTTCTTAGGGCAGTAAAAGATTATGAACCAGATCCCTAACTGAAAAAAGAGCATTCCTTAAATTTTTTTTTTTTAGTTAATAGCTACTGGCTACTGAACTATACATGAAAATGAACTAGGCATTCTTTGATTTGGACAATCAAGGTCATGCATAAGAAGAACGCATGTTCTTCTCATTTTTAGGATTTCCAAAGGAATTTGGTATAAAAAAATTTAGCAGAAAAGTACTGCGAAGTTATTGATAAGGTATTAAAAGGGATATAATGGTTCTAAATGTACTGGATCTAAATGTACTGTTTGGTAATTTGGAAATAGCCTATGGGTCAGGTGAAATGACAACATATAAATTATGTAATTGACTTCACCACAGATCCCAAAAAAGTGTGTGTATCTTGTTGGAAGCAATATGACCCCATGATACACATACGTTTATTGTGTTGTTCACCAAATCTACTTAAGTGCAGTCTGAAAAGTAACCTATTTAGTTTTCACCTTTGGACTATTTCTTTACATGCCATTCCATCTATTATTTAATTGTGTAATTGTAATTAAAAAATTATTTTATTTTTAAATTATAAAACAGTTCCATAACATATTCTGTTATTTTGAACAGATTTTCATAGCATCTACCTCACAAGAGTGGTAGAGGTAGTGATTGGGAAAAAGAAATAATAATTACTACCGTTCTTCTGTGGATAAGGAAACAAGGGAAGATCCTGAAAAGTTTATAGGCACCCAGTTGGTTCAGTGCGTGACAAGCACACAAGTACTTGAAAAAATAAGGAGCTAAATGAAATGTCCACTGAATGAATGCAAGTCTACTCAATAAACCCTAGTAGCAATAAGGATTTCCTCAGTTCGATATTTTAATGTGTCCTGACCTTTACTTAAATTGGCTTATGTTCCTGTGTGCACACATCTGCAGGAGAAATGACTGATTGCTGAAGCTGGACTTGTTGGAAGATATTATTGCTTCTCTTTCAGCATACAGACATCTCTAGACTGATTAGAAATGAAAGTTAAACTGTGCTTTCTTCTTGTCTCCACGGTGGAAGCACATGATGTAGATAATTCCAGCTGTTTTTTCAGTGATTATTCCTGTTTTAGATACAAGGAGAATCAGATGTAATGTCTTATATCCTTAATGCAAATCATGGATTTTAGTGAGCCTCTGCAATCTTTCCTGATAAAAATTTCCTGCTTGCTAGTTGGACCAATGTTTTATTTATTGTTTATTTGCCTGGTCATAAGGTATTTGCTAGTCCTGTATCTGTTGAAGAAAATCAGAGGCCATCTGATGTCTAAGCCAATTTATTAAATTTACAATGCTGACATCCACTTTGGAAAACTATGCAGTATCTTAGTGCAATTGGTACTAACTGGTAATCAGAGAGCCCTTTTAATTAGCTCTAAGTATGGCTTTTCATAGCATATTACTTCTGTAACCAAGGTCATTTAAACTGTAATTTCTTAAGCAGTGTAAATCAGGAGCATACATTTAAAAAAGAAAATCAAGCTGAATTTATAATCAAAAGTAATATTCAGTGGTTACTGTTAGTTTCTTATCCATTAATTAAGGAACATTTTCTGTTGAATTATAACACAAGTCAGTTTTTCTAGATGGTTCATTAAAGGCCAGATTTTATTACATATTACATGCTTTATGCTTTCCACACAAACTTATTATATTGCTCAGAGAAGGTGATCTTTTAAAGCACATTAGACTAATGTTCCTGAAACTGCATCTAATGTAAGTTTTATTGAATTGCTGTAACTAAAAAGGTCACCTAATGATTTGTTCAGATAATGGATTTAGTGAAAGGAAAACAAAATGAATGGGTTATTGTAGTAACTCTGACCTTGAGATACATTTATAGTTACTGAGATTTATGAATTTAGCTACAAATTAGAAACTAAAAAATATTTGTAATATGACTGACAGATTTTAACAGCAGGTGTAATGCAAAGCAAATTAAAAAGGCATTTGTTCCAGTCTTGTGAGGTGTATACAGTAATACGTACAGTAATAGCTAATACCCTGGAGCACCTCAGCAACATATGTTTTTTTAAGGTCACTACAGAAACTTGACAAAAATTCACATCTTGGCAAGTAGCTTCTTGTTCAGACAACTGGTCTGGGCTTTCACTCTCTTGCTTTTGATCTCCCTTTTTTCTTTGTAAAAATGAAGGTGATTGTACAGAGCACATAAACTGAGCAGATACACTCATAGGATCATTATAGAATGGTTTAGGTTAGAAGGGACGTTAAATATCATCAAGTTCCAACTCCCTTGCCATGGGCAGGGACACCTCCCACTAGACCAGGTTGCTCAAAGCCCCATCCAGCCTGGCCTTGAACACCTCCAGGGATGGGGCAGCCACAACTTCCCTGGGCAACCTGTTCCAGTGTCTCACTATCCTCATAATGAAAAATTTGATCCTGATATCTAATCTAAATCTACCCTATTCCAGTATGCCATTACCCCTCATCCTAGTTATACCTGAAGATTCTAAAGTTCTCAAATCCTACATCAGTGGGGAAGGAGAAATTTAAAAAAGTTACTTGGTCTGGTTGGGTGTGAAGTGGGTGAGGTGTTTAATTTCCTCATTGTCCAGTCTTCCAAAACATAGATAACACATCTAGTTTTTTTTTCTTGCATATCTAGAAAAAGGCTTTTTAGCAAGAGAAGTTTTGCACTACGTATGATAGTGAAACAAAGTGCATCTTTGTTCTCAAAAGTGGCCCCTGAGCAAAATTAATGAATTCTGTGAATAATCCATGAGTAAACATGTTAATATTATAAGAATATAAGTAAATACATAAGTAAAAGAGTTGATTTAAATGAAGTTTTTCTTGTTTTCCTAAATGTGAATGAAAAGGCATGGTAGAGAGAGAAGACAGGCATCCTATTAGTTCTGCTAGTAATGCTTCAAGAATCTCTAAGAATCCTCCTGTGTTACTTTTTTATAGAAAAGCAGCTTTTCATTCTCAAGACTGGAGTCATAAAGGAGAAATTTTGAACAACTCTAGGGAAAAACACCAACAACCAGTAATAACTTTAAGAATTAAAAAGGAAAATCATCAACATTTCCACAATTCCATTTTTACTGTGTTTATGAAACTGAGGACAGGAAATTTACTTACAGTCCTCACACAAAACTTGTTTGATTGGCAATGCAATGTACGCAAGATGTAGAAAAGGAAACAATGGATAGAAGATGATGCTGCACAAGGTGAAATTGGAATTTATTGTGCACATTTAGAAATGACTGCCATAGGGCACTGAAAAACATGATGAGATAAGTGGTAAATCTTCTCCAAAAGAATCCTTTAGGACAGTCATTTATTGTTTAAATATCCCCATGAAAAACAATGTATGAAAGAGATACATTATTATGCCTGTGCACTGATAAAGTAGGACTGTTTTCTGAGAGGAGACAGCTAATCAATGATGTTGAACACATTTCATAGCTTACCTTTTAAACATACAAAACTGGCTTTAACCTTGAAATAGAAATATTTTTTTTGCTCATTTTTTGTTAATCAAGAATCAATAACTAAAAATCCAGAGATAATGGGGAGGGATATCAATTCCAGCAGCTGAAGAGAAAACAGCAGTTGAATGTAGTTATGGAGCTGCCCACAGACTTTAATTCTCAAAACTGCAGTACTAAAGACTGGCAAAAGCTGCCTAGTTTTCTTCTGGGTTTTTCAACTCCAAACAGCTGTTTGGCAGATGAGTACCTTTAGCATAAATTCATGATACATCTGTACTTCTCATGCTGAAAGCACTCACTGCCTTAACTTGGATGCTGGAACAGGAGGAACCGTGTAGAGCTTGGTGCCGGGTCAGGTCCTAAAGAACCCTAAAGGCAAAGGTATTTCTTTAATGCACTAATTTTATTTGTTCCTCTGTAGCCTGATGGTTCATTGAAAACATTTGTCTCTAAAGAAATGGGGTGCAGCTTTGTTCCTAGCTCTGCTGCTATATGTGTAATTTTCTCCTGGTATTAGTCTTGGTTGGTGCTGTAATGCTGCACATCAGTACCTGTCCCCAACTCACGTACTAGAAACAGTTGAGCCAAGAAAGCAGTAAGCAACACATGGGCTAATTTATTTTGCTTCTCAAAAATTAACCCATGGTCTTCTCTGGGTCCATGTGGCTAGACTGCTCTGGTACCTGAGGCAGCTTGTTTAAAGCAAGCTCACGTCTTTCTCTGCTACACTGGATCTGCAGTCAAAACATGCCTCAGGCCTCCTGTTCCCTCCAGTTCCTCCCCTGTTATTTCTTAGGAGACTTCACTGTATTCAGAGTGAGAGTTTTTCGCTTATCTTCTGGTTATAAAATGTTCATGAACGGACATTTCAGCAAAAACCTCCAGCTGCCATGATGATAATGAAGAAGAGGATGATTTGGCTAATAGCACTAAATAATCCTCTTAGAGATGGAAAAAGATGGGAATGTATATTTCACGGTGTGAGGAAAATATCAAAAAGTATCAATTATTTTCTATTTCTTACAATGCCTGAGGGCTTATGGAGTGAAGCAAACTTGTGATCCTCAGAGCCCTGCAGAGTTACTCACCCCTCAAAACAAGGATAGAGTAGACCTGGCACCATTTATGTGAAAAACATAAAATATAAGTAGACATCTACAACAAAGCATCAGCCAAAACATTTCAAAAAGTCCTTAAAAAAATTAAAGCCACAAACACATCTGTTTAAAAGTTTATACAGCCATAAGAAAAAACATCAAGAAATCCCTGGGTTGAAGAATTAATCTAACTCAGAAAAAAAACCACACTATGTGAACCAGGACTTACTGCTAGGTAAACAGGATCACCTAGTTGGAAGGGACATTTTAAGATCATCTAGTCCTTTTTAAGCTATTTGTATCTTTTCCTCGAATGCCTGTGGAAGGATAGGAAAAAAGGTGTAAGCAACACTTCTATTGGCAAGATAACATCATTAAGATAACTTCAATCCATAAAACCAGATTTAGTGCTTGAAAGAACTAAAAATCTAATGAAACAATCAGCAAAAGATTGGAATGCAATATGAAGTTCTATTTCAAGTCCTTTAGAAATGTTTTTGATAATGAGAGCTACTTTTGCTGAAGAGGCTGTCAGAAAAAATATAAAAGTACTTGCTTTGGGATCCCATCTGATTACTAAATTAAGGGCTGTAAAAAACCAACAGTTTCAGAGGACAACAAAGCCAGGGTTTGCTTTTTTGTCAGAAGAAAAAAAAAAAAGATAGCAGCAAGCTTTTGGCAGTCCACACCTATTTGTGTCTGCTGCCTTGCAGCTGCTTTTCTAGATTGGGAAGCACAGTAGAGAGAGATTCAAAATAAAACAGGGAAGACATTTGTATAAGCTGAAGGTGAGAAACATCTATTTAAGGATCAAGTAGTCAAGCTCTGAAAGTGTCTATTTCTTTCCATTGCCAGTGATGGAAGACATCAAAGGCTAAGCGAGATAAATCCCACTCAATACAACACAGCATCTGCTCCATATCAACTGGAAGCTGCTGCCACTCCATTATCAGCCCCGCTAGAAGGGGGGCAATGTCTTCCACTCACTTATTCAATGGGAAGTGAAGGGGAAGGGAATGTCTGCTTGGAGATACGAGCCTACAAATATTTACATACCAGCACATAAGCAAAGCTATAAACGAGATTTGATCAGATATGACCCGTTGACTTAAGAAAATCTGAATTTCTGTGTTCTTAGACTCTCGTGTTGCACCTTGATAAACTGCTGTTGCTTAGTAGTAGGTCTTAGCTTGTTATTTTGCTTTTTTCCTCCACTCTGTTGTTTACATAAGGTATTCCTTGTGAGCTTGTAGGTGCTAAGCAGAAGTAATTTCTTGCATCATCAGATATTGTATCATACTTGCTGTGGACGGCTGATTTTCATTAGCATTTCATCCTTCTTGCTGCAATCTTCAAAACTTCTCAATTTAAAACATGTAACTCCAGTATTAGCAAATGTAAATAGCATACTTTTTATCATTTCCTTCTTGTAAACCTTTCTTGCTGGGATGTTTCCAGGACAGTATTTTGATTTGAAGAACAAGGCCTGCTGCTGATTAAATGAATCACATGAAAATTTGTGATATTTTACAAAAGACTTTGAAAAAAACCCACTGTCTATGCCACATCAGTCATGGTCAGATGCTTCTCCACACTGTATCTTTTTCACTTTATAAATAGAGATTTAATGAAAAAGTTTCTTAAATGTCACTTTGATTATTGCTAGTGTATGGATCTTGGGCATCTAAGAAATAGCTTTTGCTTTACTCAGAAGCTGTTTTTCCAGGACAGTAGTACTGAGGCTATATATGTTAACTTCTTGGATGTGGCAAAATGTTGGAAGCCTGTCCCTATGGCTATGCTGGCCTCTCCTGAGGGCTCCTGGTTGGTGGCATGGCCACAGCTACCAGCTCCGGTGCCCTGTGAAGCAGTTTAGTGGCATGGGAATGAGGTTATGCATGAGTAGCCTGATTTAATCTGTTTTCTGACGTGCATCTTTGGAAACTGACTAAGGTAGTAGCAAAATTCAGACCTAGACATTTCCTCCCCCCCCCCCCCAACTCTGAAATCTGAGGTTTGTTTTTGTTAAACAGTTTATTGTTATTCTTAATTAGCTAGTAATAGGCTGCCAATTACTTATGCATATTAGAAGCAATGCACAGAAAACCTCCTTTTACTTATTATACATTGATACATTTGCATTTCAGTTTTACACACATTTGCTTCTATAGCACAGAGAGCCTACAATAGGCTTACATCAGGATCATTGGCTCTCTGATTAGTAATAATTACATGTGGAGATGATCATACAGTCTTAATTCTAAGACCAAATAACTGTTATAGTGGAACAGCCATATCCCTTGCTGAGAAATGGATTGGGACTTCCTCACTTCTCCTGCATGGTCTTATGAGCACATCTCTTGCACTATCCTTATGAAAATGACTGCAATTTATTTTCATCAGGACACTTAATGCTCCCTTACAAACACATGGTAGAACATGGAAAGAAAGTGAGATCTGTGTATTTTGAGGTAGAATCAATCACATCTTATTAACTATATGAATGTTAGGGGTCTTGTCTAAGCCAGTCATGAGGTCAGTTAAGTGAGACAGGATTGTTCAGACAGTCCTTCATTAATCTTAGTGGCGTATTTTAAGACTCAATGAATCTGGAAGTGGTTGTCACTCTCCATCGCTTATAGAAAGAAATTAGGAGCCTAGTTTAGACTAACAGCCTAAATTTTCTGTGGCTAAAGGTAGGTGAAATGAATCCCAGGCATGTGGTCTTCCAATTTCAAGCAGGTAATCTCTGGGTTATGGAATTTAGGAAGTGAATGACCACTTAGAATTTCCCCACCGTCACTAATGTTTCTTGAAATTTCAGAATAACAAGGCAAACAGATTGTGTATTCTTATGTCTGCACTCCAGCAGGCAAGGCAAACAGATTGTGTATTCTTATGTCTGCACATCACAGCAATGTGATGGAGGAGTGGTCTGAAAACATCAATAATTGGTTTATGTAGAAAAAAAGTCTCTGTACAAAAGCAGTTGTATTTCCTTGCCCTTGTTTATTCTGTGATCTGAATGAGGCTCAGGCACTGTAATTGAGGACTTTCATAATATGTATGCACAAGGAGACTGATTCAAGTATGTATGGGCAAGCTGGAATGTAATGTCTTCAAACTAAAACATTGCATGTTCTAACTGCAAATCCCCCAATTTCTCAATTTAAATGCTGCTTATGTGTGGCTAATTAACTTAAGCTGCTGATAAGGGTTTTGAAGCTGGACCAGTGTTTCTACATGACTCAGATGCACTATTTTTCATTGGTGTTGGACTCCTGCCTTTTAAACAGACTCCCGCACATGGCAGACTCCCCCAGAATGTCTTTCTTTGTGATTTATTAATCTTAAATGTGCTCACATTAGCCAGCTGGCTGTTTCCTTGTCATTGCAATGGGTCAAATGCAGCTTCCCCTCTCTGGACCTTCTTCATAACAAGTTTTTAACGTGGCTATTATTTTATCTAAACAATTTGTGTCTCATCAATATACAACTCATTCCTAAAGCTTATTTGGCTTTAACAGAGACTATTTTAATAATTGCAAATTTATGGGAAGAATGTTTTTCATCATTCTTGATGAAACACCCACATTCATTTTTGCAGAGGAAGATAAAAGAGGTGGAAAAGTTTGACTTGAATATCTAAGTAATGCTTACGGTATATTGGGAGAATATGTCCATATGGATAGACAGGGTAACAGTTACTGCTAACAGCTACATGTGAGACACAAGCTGAAAGAAGAGGCAAAATGGAGGGAATTCATATCTTATTTCCTCTGAGCTACATTTGATTATAATAATAATCAGCAGGTATTTTAGAAACTATCCTTCCCATGGGCTTACTGGATACTCACCTAAACACCGATCTTCATGATCTGAAAGCAGGAGTTAATTCGGCCAGTCAAAAGGGTTTTTATTTTTTTAGCCTTATTTTTTTAGCCTTAATTATGTCCTTAATAGATTAAAAAAGTCAGAGTCAGAAATCACTGTTTGGGCAGTTAGTCCACTTCTTGGGGAACAAGTCCTTAAACTTTATAAGGCTTTTTTTTGACTTCCTTTGAAAAACTCCACATGGCTGGTCAGCTAACTTTTGGGCAATACTCCACACCATAATCCAACTATCCATCAATAATATTTAATTGTCTTAATTTTTTCTGTAAGTTCTCTCTGTCTGCTTTTCATGTCTCCGTTTATAGCTGTTCTGTTGTGTTAGATGGTTCTTCCCTCTGTTCCATTAGTTTTGGTATATGGTTATCCATGCTGAAAATAAGTAGTAGTTTTATTTGTAAATAAGTCTGTAATGGGGGTAAAAATTAAGAAAATTGCTTGGTATGGGAAATTCAGAGTAATAACAAAAGACATTTACAAACATCTCGTAAGCAGATGTAGCTTCTGACTAAGTTTTGAAATGAAAACATAATGGATAATAGGAATAAACCAAACAGCAACATTAAAACCTCCTGAGAATGAAGTTCTTAAATTTAGTTTTTCTGATCGTGATTAGAATAAGCCATCACTAGTAACAATTAATCAAAGTTTAGCTCCCAGATTGGTAAGTAACAATAAAAAAAAAATATTATTTACATGAGTTTGTTATATATGTGCCTGTTTTTATGATGTGACCAGCTTGTTTGAAGGAAAGAATTTGTAAAGAGCTTGAAAACATACAGTTTAAGAAGATATTTATTTAACATTCTTATCCCATAGAGCTTCCTACTAGAAATGCAATCTAATTCATTTAAGTTCTGAACCACAGAAGCATAAAATGATTTTGGAATAAAATCTCATAGTACTTACCAGTGTTTGTGGATGACTAATGTTGTTAGGAATATTTCCCATCATTATCTGCTTGTGAAGGAGACTGAGTGGGATTTCTTCAGATAAAGCATTAAGCCTCCATACACAGAGTACAGGCCTGATGTGCTGAGTGGTATTAAAGGAAAACAGAGCTAAGATTACATTGCATGGAGTGCCGTTTTTTACTGTTTCCGCTGTTAAAGGGATCATAATGTTTTTGGTGACAGTTGTTTAACCCCCTCCCCATATAAAGAACATTTCATCTTCTCATTTAACATTTTTAAATTCTGAAATAATGTATTTGAAGAAGCTTATTTGACCATTGCATTTACAAAGAATTGGCATTTTAGCCAGATAACATTGAGGGTCTTCACTGGCCTCATTAATTTTGTTTCAGTTAAGTTAAAAATTTCAGTGCAGCCTAGAGCCATGTTGAATTTCGCTGTGATTTCTTATCTGACATATCAATTTTGGTTAGGCTGATCAGGTTTTTTTAATAGAAGATCTGAAAAAACAGAGAAACTGTTTGATTCTCTCTGGGATGTCTGTGCATTACTAATACACTAATGCCCACCAACTTCTTGGAATCTTATTTTTATTATTATTATAATTCATTTCACAATTAAGAGAATTACCAGACTCAAAACAGCTTTGGGGAGAGTTGGATGATGCCTATAGAAATGGGAATGACCCAGTAGCTCTGCATATATCTTATGAACCAAGATTATCTCACTCACTTACTATAAACACTATTTTTCAGACAGAATTTAATTATGACCAAATAGACAACCTTTCAGAGAAGAGTTAAACATCTAGATTTCATGTTTTCACAGAATCATAGAATCATCTATGTTGGAAGGGACCTTTTAAGATCATCTAGTCCAACCAGTGAAGAAAAAAAAAACAAACAAAAAAAACCCCAACACACAAACCACAAATGAAAAAAAAAAACCACCACCACCCCCCCCAAAAACCAAAAACCCACACAAACCACACACCATACACCAAACACGCATCCACTACTAATCCATATCCCCGAGCACCATGTCAACTCATCTCTTGAATACCTGCAGGGATGGTGCCTCAACCACCTCCCTGGGCAGCTCATTCCAATGCCTGACAACCCTTTCAGGAAAAAAAATATTTCCTAATATAACCTGAACCTCCCCTGGTGCAACTTGAAGCCATTACCCCTTGTCCTATCATCTGTGACTTGGGAGAAGAGACCGACCCCCGCCTCTCTCACCAGCCTCCTTTCAGGGAGTTGTAGAGAGTGATAAGGTCTCCC
>BJBW01013558.1:27786-57808 GCA_004320125.1 Scolopax mira | reverse complement strand
ACAGGCTGGGGAAGAATGGCTGGAGCTGCCTGGCAGAAAAGGACCTGGGGGTGTTGGTCAACTGTCGGCTGAACATGAGCCAGCAGTGTGCCCAGGTGGCCAAGAAGGCCAACAGCATCCTGGCCTGTATCAAGAACAGTGTGGTGAGTAGGACCCGAGAGGTGATCATCCACCTGTACTCGGCACTGGTGAGACCCCACCTCGAGTACTGTGTCCAGTTTTGGGCCCCTTACCACAAGAAAGACATTGAGGTGCTGGAGCAGGTCCAGAGAAGGGCAACGAAGCTGGTGAGGGGTCAGGAGAATAAGTCTTATGAGATGTGGCTGAGGGAACTGGGGTTGCTCAGTCTGGAGAAGAAGAGGCTGAGGAGAGACCTTATCATGCTCTATAACTACCTGAAGGAGGGGTGTAGAGAGGTGGGGGTCGATCTCATCTCCCAAGTCACAGATGATAGACAAGGGGCAGTGGCCTCAAGTTGTGCCAGAGAAGGCACATCCATGGAGGCACCACCCCTGGAGATGTTCAAAAGATGGGTTGGCATAGTCCTCAGGAATACAGTTTAGTGATTTTTTTTTTTTGTCAGTTAGGTTGATGGTTGGACTAGATGATCTTTAAGGTCCCTTCCAACCTAGATGATTCTATGATCTCAGATACCAAGAAGCAGTTACAGTTTTAAGCTCCCAAGCACCCCACAAGCTTTTCCTCCTGCCCCAACCAGAGTACTCTTAGCTGTAAGAAGGGAGAGACAACCCAAGGCAAAGAGACTGAAGTGACCTGCTAGAGGCACAACAGAGGTGGGATCTAGGACTAAAGCTCTGGTATTTCTTTTTCTAAAAATCCAGCGCTTTACTTGAAATGAAGGTTTGGTTGTTCTCGGCTGGGGTCCAAGGACATGCTTTGTTGGCAGCATTACACAATCTATTTAGAGCTTTTTGATTCCCACATGTTCAAAGCACTTGTACTTTTCACAAAACACTGGTGTCACTGAACACGATGTTATGTTTGAACTGGAAAGAGGAAAAAAAAAACAACTTCCATCTATTATTACACATAAATAAGAGTTGGGCTCCTACAAACATGTATCTCTATCTTAGTAGAGAATGAAACAGGAGTAAGCTTGACCCTAGCTGTACTAATTAGTGATGATCTATCATCAATTTACTGAGACAAAAAAGCATCCTGTCACATCCACCATCCTTATTTTTCACTCTGCACGAAGGCATCCTTGGACAGAAGGAAGGGTGAAGTAGAACACAGATGAGCCTGAGGACCTAATCATGTCACAGGAACACCAAAGCGCACAGTTTAGGTCATGCGTACGGCCCTGTTTTAATGAGTTCACTTACCTGCATCACCCAAGTCTTCCCACCATAGGCTTTTAAATGGTGGCAGGAAAGTAGAATATGGCCTCCATTTGTCAGCTTCAACAACTCATCAGAAACACGTTCTTACTGGAGAGAGCCTTTGGAGTACTCCAGAAAACTTTTGAAAAGGGCACAGAGGCTGGCAGTGTTTAGCAAGAGGTACCACTGCGACAAGTGCCAGCTGCAGTTTAGTGAAGGTGTCTTGTGCCACATTGCTAAGAGATGCTTTGGGACCTTTCTTCTTATTTGGGTGATCCTGAGAATACTCAAAAATGGTTTTTTTTTTTACACAGATAGGCAGAAAAAACCAAATTTATTCCTTGTAAAAACTGCCCTGTAGAGTGGAAAATAGCCAGCCTTTTAGTTTGTTTTCAGACCTGCTTCAATGTATGATATCAAAACTCAACCAGAAACAAAAGTGCTGGTGCTACTCCATTGCCACTAGAACGCTCCCAGCTAGAAGGAGCTGGGGGTCGGGTTCTCAACCACTTCTGTTGCAGGATCCACGATACAAACTTAACTTTCTCTTCTAGCTTCCCAGTTTGTCCATCTATTGCCCCTGCTAGCACCAGGTCTTCTGGTGTGGGGCTCAGAGGAGATCATTATCACTTACTGGGTGCTTTAGTTCTTTGTCAGAACAACAGCTTTACAAACAATGAGTGGCAGGGCTCTAAAACGTTTTTGACTCATCTGATAAAACAGTTCTCCATGCTTCATGGGCAGTTCAGATGCTTGACATAAGGGATATTGTGATGATTAATAATTAACTGGCTGGAGACGCGGAAAGCCCAAGGACAGATGCCTGTGGGAGCTGAGGCTGCACTTTGCAGGAGGAAGGGAGGGGAGCTGGCAGGGCGAGAAGGTGACAAGGTTGGTGTGTCCCTGGAGGTCAGCAGCCTTTTTGAAGCACTTTGCCTTTTGTCTCCCAACACAGAAGAAGGTATTATCCTGCACTTCTGCAGGTGGCTTTCGCTACCCCAACCACTGGGGACCAGAGCATCAATGATCCCTGCCAATTCCTGGTGACAATTCACCTAAATGAGATGCATCATTAGAAGCTACATTCACATTTTTAATCAGCTTTAATGAGACACCCCTGAGACCTGAGGAGAGGTAACAGACAGCTGGAAACATGCTTCAAAGTCCTGTGGGTATAAGAAGTAGAACTCAAGTTCAGAGGTACCAAGTGCAGGATTTTTAAGCACCTGATGTGTTAGAGACTCTTAAATTGTTCTTTACACTAACTATAAAATCTCCATCTGCATAAATTTGTTTGATCCAGCAACAGCTTTAACTGTATCAAGATTATCCAAAACAGCAGCTGCAATAGGCACCAAACTGCGTATCTCAGAGTAATCACACATTACAAAGGGAATCCTTGAAGTATTTCAATAACACAGCATATACAAACAGAATTTTAAAAGCCACAGATGGATGTGTGATCCTTCTAGCATAACTTTACTGCAGAGATGAACTGGGAAGAGAGGATGCCACTTTTATTCCATCTTGCTCCCTGCTTCCTTGCCTTTCTTTCAGAAGTAAAAGGTGTTTTAAAGAGCATTGGAAAAGTTCAAGTTCTGGTTGATCCTGCGAGGTTGAGGACTGTGAAAGAAAGAAGTGTAGTGTAAGGAGTCCCTCCCTCTCTCCCACCCCTCTTTTTCAGGTCTCAGGTGAAGTGTTGCCTTCCATTAGCTCTGCCTTAGCACAGAAGAGTGGGGGGACTCAGCAATCGGGGGGACAGATGACCAATCCAATTAAGAGGGTCCTGGGAAAAATACCTTTCTGTCCTGCCTTGCCCCCTAAGGGGTGTCCTGCCTGCTTGCCTAGCTTTGCCAAAGCCTCTGGCTACCATGATGCAGAGCATCTCCTGCAAGAAGCACTTGGCCCAAGGGAGGAGACAGAATTCGACTTGGACAATAAAAACAACTGAAAATTTCATGGATTCACAGGGTTTGCATTTTTTTAATCCTTCTAGAGGCTTTTGCTCAACTGAAGTCACAGATCTTTTGCTTATGCCATGAGATCCATAGGGGGAAAAAAAAAAAAAAGTCCTTCCTTTCTTCTGGTCCCAAAACCACCTGAGCTTGAAATATGCCCATTTAGTTTGCCCCTGTTTCTTCTTGGCTTACACTGGAATTAATCAGTTCTGTTTCAGTTCAGTACAACCCATTCCTCAATGCATTGGCCCCTGATATTCTCACAGCAGGAAGCACACAAGGCACATTGCTCCAGCAGCAGAAAACAGAAGAGGTCTATTCTACATCCCAAAGAACTGCCTAAGAGAAGATAGCCATCTGCCTTGGATAACGAGCAGCCATAGAAATTAGAGTGAGCAAGGGCACAGCAAGTGCCACTGCAATCAAGAACAATGAACGTTAGAACTGGAGACAGATGGTGGGTGGATTTCAGCTCAGGACATGCATTTTTAGCTCTGGTCTCTGCAGATTCAGAAACCTGCAGCACTGCCTTCCCACCTTTCTACAACGCCTCCATCACAGAGGTACTCTAACGATACACTGGCCCATGTATTCTCAGTGTTGGGACAGACTCAGAAAAGAAAAGCTGCACAAGTAATTGACTCTCCAGGTTAGACAGGTAGTATGGAATTTTCAAGGCCTGCCTGGATGCACTCCTGAGTAATGTGCTCTGGACAATCCTGCTTTAGCAGGGGAGTTGGACTAGATGGTCTCTAGAGGTCCCTTTCAACTCTGACAATTCTGTGATTTCATGAAAGGGCAACAAAACATCTGTTTAAAAATCTGGAAACAAAGCAATAGGAAGAGGGAAGAGCAAAGCTGGCCTCTGCTTATCAGGAGGAGCAAGTGCTTTCTGCTTGTGCCTGATAATCAGGAGTGCTAACACTTGTCCAGGAGGGTTCAGACTAATTTTCTAACCACCTCAGCCTGTCAGAGGGCATTTGACTCTCCACCTGCCTCAGTTGGAAGCAGCCTGGTTATGTCTCAGTATCTGGTATCAGGCTCAGTACTTTGTGGTGAAACAGTTTTCTTCATACAAACTAGAGAAAAAATTCCTTCCATATAAAATACATGTTCAGTGGGCCAGAGAACAAGTGTGAGTAACACTATAGCCTGGATCCAGCCTGGACACCCCACTGGGAATATCCACTCTTCTGCTAAGTGAGTATTTCTAACAAAACCTAAATATTTTGACATAAGAGACCTGGAAAAACCAAATCCAGAGTTTCTTGCTGTCTGTTTCTATGGCAGACCTGCTAAAGGGGCAGTTATGTTTAAATCCCTCAGGGTTTTTAACCAGGTCTCTGTCACTCCAGATGCATCAGCACACTAGATGGTAGAAGTCAAATGCAGAGCTACTACTGATTCTCCCCCAGCACATAAGCAGCACTCATGTCAGAACCTCTGGGCAAGCCATGCCATCTCAAATGCCCTAAAATATTCAAGATGCCTCTACAAAGTTGATAGCTATGAAACAAAGTGGATAGCTATGATAGCTATCCACGAGGGAAGAGACCTGGACCTTTTCTGAGAGGAAGCCAGAGGTCAGATGGATATCCTACAACAGCCCTTGACATCTGTGCTTAGGCAGCTGAATGGAGCCTTTCATTTTCCAGATAAGTGATTTGCTGAGAAAGCACCTCAGCCCTGCCTGGAAATACTTACAAAGTAGGCCTCTTCTTATGCAATTAGAAGAAACTTGCTGAGGCTCTTGTCCAAAGTACTGCCCAAGATTTAATGACACATGTAATGATTTATCAAATTAGTCCCTATTTAGCTTCTTGGTCGTTTCTTTCTGTCACTTCTCACATTCACCAGGATAATCCAGAGCTGGGGGTAATTACAAACACAGGGAAATTATAAAATCACTTGCTTCAAATAGTCCCAAAGAGGGCAAAGCACATAGATAAGCCAAGAACAGATGTCTAAAAGAACATCATGTACCTGGGGAAAGCTAACCTGTGGTAAAGCCTATAATTCACTTTAGAAGGCAACATTGGGCTCCTCATGCACTCTAAACCCCAAGGCAGCAATTGGCATCTAGAAAGATTTTTCTTCGTGCATCAGTATCCAGTATAAATCAATCACTAGGAGAAGATATTGAAGAGAACAGCAAAGGGTTGATATTTCCATTTCCTTATTTTAAGTAAGGCTGCCTGGAAAGCACAGTAACAGATCCATGGCTGAAGGTTCAGCAAACCATGTTATCAACAGAGCCTATGCTGTGCCAGGTCCTTCATCGCCCAGAGAAGCGGATCTATCAGTTGTCACATGGCATTTGACCCATGGGTTGGCCCACATGCTGAAGGTACTAAACAGCCTGCAATGCTTTCAGCATTTCTGGCATCTGACACTTGCTTCTCTAGATAAGCAGTACTATGTATTAGAGACCATTTGTAACCCACAGCATTTCTTCTTCCCTTATCGTTGCTTTTCTAGACACATTAAGTTTCATTACTGAAAAGCTAGGTTACCAATTAAAACAATTTTCCATTATTTTGCCCTGAGATGAGAAGTCTCACAGATTCACGTGTTGATCAGATAAAGCTCTGAAGTAAGGAAATATCCACTTTCACTTCTCTAGATCTTTCAGACTCAAAAACATCCAGTGTTTACACAGAATGGCATCAAACTTTTTTTTCTGTCCTAGCAGTTTGAGCTCATTTTCTAGAGAAAGAATCCTAGAGAATCCTAGGAACTCACCAGACCTGTGAATTTTGCTTCTTCCCCCCCCCCCCCCCCCCCAACAGAAATATAAAATTTATTGATTGATTGATCTCTGCCTCTCTCCCCAGCCTCAGCTACATCATATCTTGGCATAATGACAGGAACAAGAGACTGAAACAAACAATTCGAATAAGGGCAACCCGGGTCACCAGAGTAGCTTTCATCCCTAGGACACCTATTTAAATTCAGTTCATTGCACTAATGCACAGCTATATACCTGCCCATCACCACACTTAGAAATGGATCTGACAGCTCTTCCAACTTGGTAGCTCTGTTTCTGTCACTAATGCTCCCTAGCAGAAGCTCTCACCACACGCATAACAGGTCCCCGTGGGCTGCCACAGTAGGAAGCCCGATGACCAGCTGAGCCACGACGCCAGAGCTGCTCAACCTGTAAACGAGGGATGAGGTACAAAAGGCAGCCAGCTACTGCCAGCCTAAATTTATCTGGGAGGTAGAGCAACAGTCTCCAGTACTGTCAACACATCAGCTTTCATCAATACTAAGAGGGATTTTTTTTTTTTTGATTCGGGGTTTTGTTTGTTTTAAAGACTAGCCAAGTGACACTAGGAGCCCTGACAGTCTAATGAGCCAGAGGCTAAATCTTGCCAACAGAAGTGTCATGCTCTAAAAGGAGTCTGCCTTGCTCTCTGGGGAAACGACAAAAAGCACGAGAGAAAATTCACTGGAAACCAGCTTCCATATGGTTTCAAGAGGAAATCATTTCTCTCAGAGTTGCTCAGAAACAGGCCAGGGGACTGTGACTTTGCCTGTAGACAGGGTTAAAGGACAACTTCCAAGAGTAGCAAGTTGTCTGTATCTCTAGGTTAGAGCTGACCTTACTTGGAGCCCTTGGACTGACACCTGAAATCCTGCCCATAAGAGTCCTGATTCCACAAGATTTCAGCCTGCCTTGAAATGAGCACTTTAGGTGCTCATTTCAGGTTGTCACCTGCAGGAACCGACTCAAGAGCATCGATACAGGACCTGGGCTAATGACAAGACCTATGAAGCTTTGCTCCAGAAGGAGAGTTCACACATTTTTTTTTTACCCTGTGTTAGCTATCCTAGGTTCTTCTCACAAGGTTTTCTGTTCTTTGCTGATGTGGAGCAGGTTTCCTAGGGTGTGCAGGACTAGCAGAAGCAAGAACTTCCTCATTGCCCTGGATGAGTCAGTTCAAGTCAGTCCTCTGGGCAACAGAGCACTGGTTCAATGAGCTTTCTGATGGGATGAAGGCCGAGGCTGGAGATGGGAATGCTCTGCGTACAGTCAACAGATAGCCATTAAAGCATCTCATGCAAAAGCATAGAGTAGTCAGCTAGAGAACTGCAGAGCTGCAGAAGTTCAGCAGTAACATGGACAGGTAGCCAGCTTGTCACCCTGACAACATCAAAACAGACTGTTCCCTTGATGGATAACACATCTCCTGTTGCTAGGACAACAAAAATCCATTTATTATGCATAAATGGGCATACTTCATTGCTGGACTTATTAACCCAGGCTACCATGGCACATACTCTTTAACTTCTTAATTGATTTAGATCAGATGCCATGTCTGGATTCCTTCTTCTTGAAGGAATGAACTCAGCTGCATCCTTGCATATTAGGTTTTTTTTTTATCTTCCTCTGATTTATTTCCTCACCAAATATGGAAGAGAGAAGGGATGTCTAGCTGCATTTCATCATTTTCTCACAGGCTTGAACCAGGCACTGACTACAACATAGTGCTCTGTGTCACCAAACTGCTTTCCTTTTCCCTCTGCTCCAGAGTCCAAACAGGGGAAGGCAGCAGTCCCTATGACCCCTGCCTGAGGTCACCCTGTTGTCACTCAAATTAAGTTGAGGCAGTCTAGGAGGAAAAGAGGAGCAGAACAAAGCCTAGTTTCCCTCATCTGCACACACTGTCAGACTGCCCAGCCTGATTTATTTGAAAACTCTAACATACTGCCTTCAGATTTGCCATAACACGTTTGTTTGGGTGTTTTTAAAGTCAAGAACATTTGCACCGGGAAACGTTGCATCCAAGAAAAGTGAAGCTTTCTGGATAGCCCTCTCATATCTTTTACTCAGGACTCTGCTGACCTCCAGTCAGAGCAGCTTTCTCTGCCTCTTGCTTTATTCACAGCAGTGGTCTATCTCATCTCCTTGGCCTCTCACCAAGAATCTTCCCAGAGAGTTTCTGGGCCCATAATAAGTATCTTAGTATGACATCACTGCTACAGATTTTGCATTGGGACCATTATTTACATGAGCGATTATGAACCCTGGACCTATTATACAGCATAAGCATAGTTTAACAGCTTAAAATCAGCCCTACAAAAAAAAAAAACAAACAAACAAAAACAAACAAAACAAACCCACAAACAAACAAACCAACCAGCACAGAAGGCAAACTAAAAGCAAGCTCTAGGATAGCACAAAAAAAACCAAGCATCTGAGATCTACCTGATCCCTTACACTACTGCCTGTGACTGGTACTATGTTCTACCCTGAGGAACAAAGGTGGTTCAGATCATCTTCCTTAGCCAGGGCTTGTTCATGGAAGAGGGAATTCTTACGAGCTCTGAGAGTAGCCACAGAATAAGTAAGAATATGATACACTTACCAAGCCCTTCCAAGAAGGTGGCAAACTTTTGAGTGAACAGTGTGTTTTGGAGAACTGAAATGATTCAGATTTGGCAAATATATTTGGCCAGACATAACTGGCAAATATTTTAAAGGAAGAGTCAAAACATTTCATTTAATGTGTTTTAAAAAGTGGTGATTTTGTTTCAGAACAACTTTATATATATATATATAGAGAGAGAGAGAGAAAGAGAGTTGGCAGAAATTTATTAAAATCTCCCAAAAGCAAAATTTCACATTTTGCTCTTCATTTGTTAAATACCTTCAGTTTGGCCAACATAAAGAGGAGGAAAAAGAAAAAAAAGAGATCCTAGTGATTCTCTAGCACTTAATCTTTAAAGATCACAAGTTGCTCTATTGACTTGGAGCATCTCTTCAGCTCACTGCAGCAAGAAACTCCACAGCTGTCAAACTACTTGATAAAAAAAGTCGCCTGGCTTTCCATGTGCCTTCCTGGAATACCAAATAGAGTCAGTTCGTGCTGTGTCTCTCCACACAGAGCAGCTCACAAAGAACCAACAAGTAGCACAGAGATGGAACCAGCACCTGCAATAGGATTTCTCATTCTTCTGACTATGAGCGGAGAGCATCTGAGACCTCTGCTAACACACACGTGTTGACATTTTTCTGAGTAACTAGACTAGTTCTTTTCTCCAGAGAGATAATAAAATGTTCCCTGATCTAGTCAGTGCTTAAAACAATCACTTCACAGAATGAAGTGCTCGACTTGCAATCCTGTTGCTGTTTTTAAAATAGATTCAAAGACTCCTTATGTACTGAATGAAGGTAGAGGTACAAAGCACCCCTATTCCTTCAGTCCCAAAGCATTTAATCATAGTGGCTAAGAGTCTCTGTCCCTCTTTTCCACTTGCACAGGAAGCCAAAAAGGGATGCTAGGATGGTAGTATGTGCTGTTTTTCAATGGTACACACAAGTCATCACCTCCAATCAACTTATGGTAAAGCAAAATGCTAAAAATTACAGATATGAAAAGTGCAAAAGGAAAAGCAACTCCCACTTCCATAATATTCTTTTGTATCACAGAAATTGGCTAAAAGCACTAAAGTTTTATTCTCTGGGCATACAGACCCTCTAGCTTTATGCCTTTTCTTGCCTTAGCTGGTGTGTTGTCTTCATGCAGGGACTCTCTCACAATCTCACAATCCTTTTCTCAGAGCACAAAACTAAACCCCAACTTTCACCCTAGTCCAGGGTCACTCTACCCAGGTTGCAGGGTCCCACACACAGGGTCCTGCACCAAAACTGCCTGTCCAAAAATCCTCCCCCTTTCCTCGTGGGATTGACAGACAAGCCAGACTGCTTCTTGCAACTTCTCCCTCTTGACTCAGCACCCTCCTGCCAGCACTCAGTCTCTGAGCCCAGCTCTATGTCTAAGCAGCTGTATGACCACAGACATTTGTAGAGCCAGATGGAAACAACCTCATCAGAAGTCTTGTCCCTACCGAAGCCACTCATAAGCTGTGATCATCCTCTGCTCTGAGCCTCTGCTGGAGCACCACAAGCTGATTGGCTACAAGGAACATGGCCAATGTTTCTTGGTGATACAACTGAAACTGCTTCTCCTCTCCCATGGAAGAAGACAAACTCATTACAATGAGTTATGATTTATTTGTAACACCATCTTTCTCCATCTCTCCCTCCCAAGAAACGCTGTCCTTTGTGCAGATGCAGCTTCTCAGGATTCTCTGTTCAACCACATAAATAAAAATCAGGAGTGAGATTCGTTTTCCTGGAACTCTTGGAAACTACATGCATGATTATAAGCTTTTACAACCTCATCCCAAAATGCCACCCCTACTTCAACACAAGCTGCTTGCCATAATATCACAAACACAAAACAGGGGCCTTTATCTCTACTGTGGGAAAAAACCCAATGCTATTGCTTTTGGTTTTCTGTCAGGACACTTGGATGATCCGCTCAGCGGCGTGATGGAGACATCAAATCAATGACACCACCACCCACTAATCAAGAGAGACCCCAGTCAGCCACCTGCAGGGCCATCTTTTGCCATTAGCCATTGCCAGCCATTTAGCTGGCAAATTATATAGCGAACTGAAAGCATATGAGAGGTCCATCATAAATAATTACATTTTGGCTACCTCTCTAAAGTTGGAAGTTACAGGGAAAAATCTCAGAGCTAGTGCATCTACAGTGTTCTGAGTCTTACTTCCCTCTCATTCACTCCAGAGAGGATGAAAAATAATGCCAGTGGAATCAATGGAATAACAGTGGGTCAAGGCTGAGAAAGAGACTCGCTTCTCTCATCCAAACAGACACTACATCATTGCTCCTTGGCTTCCTGCTGACCATTCTCCTCTGCAGCACATCTCAGGGGTCATTTTCCCCAGCATAAAGAGTGAGGAAAAAATGCCAATAGATCAAAAAGGAGTGTTATCAGCTGCAAAGACAGTGGAAATTCAAGACAACCATATCTGTAACAAAAGAGGGACAGCAGTGATATGAATATCTTTGCTTTTCATTTGATAGCATGAATGTGCTGTGCAATAAGCTGAAAATATTATGAGAGCCCCCAACATTGAATCTCCGCCAAGCAAACTATTTTTAGTGGAGTGTGTTTAGCTTGCTTGTTAAAGATTTAAACCTAGGCAATAATTGCAGTTACTCTTCTGTCTGAGTTAAGTAGGCAACATTTATTAATGTACAGTGATTAAGTCAACTTCCAAAGTAAGCCACAAAGACTTAAAGTGATGAGGAAACAGGATGATATCCTGGTCCTGGCTGAAGAAAGTCAACCCTTTCTAGATCCAAGTAAGATCTGAGCCATGATAAAGAGCTTATTAAGGCAGAGTGGAGGGAAGAGAGATGCAAGTTATGAAGGGGAATCTGATTTTTCCATCTAACTGATCAGAGCAAACTCTGTCATAGATTTTATAGACCCAGTTACAGGTCTCCAAACAGCTGTTGGCCTAGAGTAAGTCCACGTGAGAGCTGGATTCAGATTAGGAGAGAGATTCATCCACAATCAAACGCCCACTCCATTTTGTTATTCTGTGTTCACATTTACACCTTAAATCAGAGTTCAGTACCCTGCATATTCACTCCTTAAAATGTCCTGGCTGAGCAGCAAAGCTCTCCTGCCCTGTCTGTTTTGCAGGTGTACAGGTGTGTACAAGCTCTTTAGCAACAGATAACAAGATATAATCACCCTGCATGCTGAGGGTGAAGGAAGCTGCTTTTGATGATGGTGTTCTGAACACTTGGAATACGCAGTGATTTTTGCTTAAGTCTCTTATGCTGAAGAAAATAAGTCAACAAATAGAGATCTACCTGCTTCAGCTATTTTTGCAAAACAGCTCATTAAATAGAAGCACCTTTTTTCCCCCCAAAGAAGCCTGGTACATATCCAACGGGTAAACGGATAAATGGCTATGATTTTTGAACACACAAGACAACACAGAGTGGATATTTCATAGCTGCAGAAAGCCCATAATTGAACTTCTGCCCTAGGGGTAAGTTTTCCAGCAGTGTAAGTGCTTCCAGAGACCATACAGGGGTCATGTTCCTTGTCAGGAAAGCACAGCTTTACATCCAGTTAATTGTTATCCCCAGCTGTCTTTTTTTTTCCTTTTTCTTTTTTCTCTCCATTGAGGCTAGTTTTCCAACAGTCATTCAAGAAAATGTGCTCATTTCCCAGTTCCCCCGCAATTCCCCACCACAGTGTAACAAAATGCAGATTTCACATGGCTACGTTCCAGACTCCGTGGTGCTAAAATCATAAGCAGCAAAAGAAAAGCACGTAGCCTAAATAATCATAATGTAGGACTTGAACTAGAGGTGACTCAGTGGTAGTCAAGCAGATGCTATATGAAAATAGAATGGTTTCTATGTACAGAGTGGTTAACCCCTGGAGTTAGTAGTCACATGCAAAGGTTTTCATGGCTTGCTGCTAAGCAGCAAAAATTACTCAATCTGAATTAAACTGATGACCTCAATTCAGCTCACTGTGTCTGGGTGCCCATCTCAGAACACGGTGACCATAAACAGCAAGTCCCTCCTCCCATAATTCCTTTAGGCTACATCTTTGGTATCAATCACATGAAAAAAAAAAAAAGGCAAAGACCATGTCCACCCAGTATTCAGATCTCCTCAGCTCAGTAGCAAAATATTTGTTGATTTGGGACAACTAAACAGTGGCTGAGAGAGGAAAGTTCAGACCACAGCCTGCTGCAGAACAAACTGAAAAAACTGCAAGGAAGACAGTGGGTATAGTAAAAGAGCAACACAGCCCCTTTATCTTCCTCCAAGTGTTAATGAGAAACTCTTGTGTGTGCATTTGCTATGCCAGTCCCTCGTTACCAAGCACTGCCTACCACCTGCTTGGGTTACCAGACTTGTTGGTTGAAGAACAGTCTGGAGGAGTTCCCAGTTCAGGCTGCTGAGCAACTGACCATTAAACACTTGAGACCAAGTCTAGGGAAGTATTTTACCCCAACTTGCTCAATTTTACCAATAATAGCTCTGGAAGAGGCAGATACAGTCTACAGATACAGTCCTACCTCAATAGCCCTTACCACTCCTCCTTCCCTCAGAAAACAACCCAGCTTTTTCAGTCAACAAAAGATCACTTAATCATTGTAATAAGAAGAGGTTTGACATTTACATCAACCTACTGCTTATCTCTTTAGTGTCTGTTCTCTGGATTCCCCCAACAGGGAAACCCCCACTATTCTGTGGGATTCCTGTTGAAAGTTGTCACTGTCTGATGACAAAAAGCAAATGTATAATATTATGCAATATGCAAATGCATGATCTTAGAGGTCTGGAGACAGATATTTAGAGCTCAGTAAGCACCTGGACCTCATAGTGTCGTATTTTCCCCAGCAAAGTTCACCAAATTTTTGGAATATCTGAAAACTGCTTTTTTTTTTATTATTTTATCATTAGTTGATAAAAAACAAACAAACAAACAAAAAAAAAAACAAGAGGGAAGTACATCACCATCAAAATGTTCTTCTTCTGTCATACCTCTCCTGAGCTTCTTTCAAACCAAACAGGTTTTGCCAAGCTGCCTTCTCTTTGAGGGCTTGTGTGAAGGCTAGGATTTGGATTTTCTGATTTGTTAGCACAGATAGTTCCCACTCACATTCCCTCTTGCAACAGGAGAGTGAGGAAAGCCACTTGCTACTCTGTGAACTTTCAGGAAACATTGTCGAGCAGTGTGTCCCTTGTTCTCCTCCCTGTGCTGAAACTTCACCAGTTCAGACAATTTCTTAACTCCTGTTGTTGCAATTAACCTTCAGAGAAAACTACAATCTTATGCATATGAGGGACTGATCCAGATTATTAGCCTAGAAACTGCGTCCCTCCTGCAATTCCACAGTTGTTTCTCCTTCCTGAATGAAATCCTGACCCCTTCCCCACAGCCTGGCAGTGCTTGCTCACTCAAAATTAAAGGACAATTATTTCCAACAAAGAGAGAGGCGATCACATCTCCTTCCTTAACTGGGACAACAGAAATTAAAAAGTCCTCCAGTCACTCAGTGCTGCTCTGGAAAGATTCTGCAGAAAATCGGGCACAGTTTTACCTGTAATCTGGCCCCATATGCTAAATGTTGCAAAGAAAAGACATGGTCAGCATCATCTCTGACAGCCAGAACATAATATGCTTGGATGAGGAGCTTGTGGGGCTGGTGATCAGCCTCTCCAGGGATTTGTGCTTGGCTTCTCTTCATATAATGACTGCCTTCAAGCACAAACTCCTGCCTGGCCCCACTGCCCCCCGCCAGCCCCACCAAATCAGTACTGTTTCATACTCACCATGTCATAAACATTCAGAATCACTGGTTCATTTGCCATTGTTGATTGCAGTAGAGGCCGGATTAAAACCTTTCAGTCCCTGCCAGATGTGTGCTGCTGCCCCCAGGGTATGCTTTTACCCCGAGCCAGATAGAAGGAAATGCCTCATCCTACAGTCTCCAAAGGAAGGAGCATGGAGGGAAGAGGAAAGGAGGGAATTCTCACAGCTGAGGGGTGGTGGTGGTGGGTAAAGTTGGTTGCAGTAAGGAAGGCAGGCTTGGGCTGGCTTTGCTGGTTGTCTAGGGTTTATTTTACCCCACCACAGGTCCGAGGTTTCTTTCCAACCCCTCGGGGGGGTCTGTAGACTCATACACTGCTGTAACCAGGCACCGTCCAAGCTTGTAAACCCCGATCCGCGGAAGACAAACAGGCTCCGAGCCCAAAGATAAGCCCTCTTCTGGCTCCGTGAGGGAAGCGAGTGGTAGCGTGAGCGCGTGTGTGTCTCTCGGCGTCCTTCTGGGCAGAGCGGCGTGCTGCTACAGCGGAGGGCTGCCGGCAGCACGCAATAAACCGGGGCAGGGAGGCACGGAGCAGGGCTGGAGCAGGGCACCGATGTCCCCTCCGCGGGCACCGATGTCCCCTCCGCGGGCAGAGCCCGGCGACACCCCGCTGCCTCGTCCCGGCCCGCCGGCGGCCGGGGGAGCTGTCCACGGTGCTGTAGCCCGGCCCGCCGGGAGCTGTCCGCGGTGCTGCAGCCCGGCCGGCGCTCAGGCTCTCCGGGGAGGGCTCTCCGCCCCCGGCAGGACATGGGGAAGAGGCTGTGCCAGAGGGGATCCAGCGAAGGGCTCGGCGGTGGGAGGAGGAGGAGGAAGAGGAAGGGGCTGGCTGCCCCCGGGGCGGAGGGGGAAAGCCGCAACCCCCATCCTGCCCGCAGCCCGTGCAGGCAGACCTGGCGGCGGCGCCGAAGTTAGCGGGCAGCTCTCTGCGGGAGATAGCGCGGGATTACCCGGCGCCGGAGGGAGGAAGATGCCGAGCGGGCGGTGCTTCCAGGCAAGGTGCGGGGCCGGGGCTGGGCTTCCCCAGATATGCGTGCTCCGCTCTCCGCCAGGGTCAGGCCTTATTACGGGATCAGCTCGTCCCGAGCCGGGCAGCCCCTACTGACTGACGGCCGGGGGGACCTACCCTGTCCTCTACTGGCTGGATGCATCTCTGCACGGCACACGGTGGGAGGGCTGGGAAGGGACGAAGCGACCGGGCAGGGCGAGTATGGAGTTTCACTTCTGGCAGCGGCAGGGTATGGAGTTTTCTTCTGTCCTGAAGCTACTTTACACTCGTGTTAGACCCGAAAAGCTCTGCAAACACTCCCCCTCTGACCCGGATGCGAGAGGCAATTGTAAAATCCACTGCGGTAAATTCATCTTCCTTTTGCTCCTCCTCTCTCTTTGAAGGGAGAGCAAGGTCTGTGACGGTGCTGGGAAAGGGTGCAGCTGATGGGGGGAGAAGGGGGCTCCTGCACACAGAGACTTGCAGTGGTGTGGGAAGGGAAAAAAAACCCTTAAGGGTTCAGACACGGCAGACTCTTTATGGAGCAGCCAAAAAAAAAAAAAAAAGCAGGGATGACCTCATCTGAGTTGGGAGGCGTTATCTGAGGCGCTCTGCCAGCTCACAGCCAACCAGATCTGAATGAAAATTGCAGAGAGCCCGTTACATCAGCAAAGCCCAGCATGCCCCAGCCCTTTCCAATACCATCTTCAGCCGCACGGGAACCATCCCGTCCGGGAGAAGGGTTCACCTCCCATTGTCAGGAGCAGAAGGACAAGACCATAGAGCTGCAGCCTCAGAGATGACTTGTTACACAGTGTGCAAGAGGATTTGAGGTGAAGGCAGGCAGCACAAAAAGAAAGTGAGGTTCATGTCCTGCATAGCTAAGTGCCAGCCTGAAAGAGTCTGACATAAAACTTTTCCTCCAGCCAGTGTCAAAGGAGACCCAGAACTGCTTTGTCCTAACGGTATGCATTTGCATTTTGAAAGAGCAAAGCCACTGCTCAGGCCTGGGCATGGCAGCAGGGACTCCAGCACAGTAGCTGAACACTGGCTGGTCACTCCACAGGTGGACTAGGCAATTCCATGCGTATGGCAGAGGAGCTGGGCCAGAGCCCTGTCCCTCCAACACTCCTGACTCCAACCTCCCTGTTAGGTGCCATTAACCATCTGGCTCAGCAGCCTGGGCCCACAGAAGTGGTTTCTGCAGGTGGGAAAAGGGGTCTCCTGCTCCCTCTCACCATCTCAGAGTCCAAATACTGCCCAGAGGACAGACTGAACCCCATCATCATCATTTTAAAGACTATGAAGTAATGAAAATCTCCCTCTGCAAGGGGCTAAGGGACATCATTTATGCCCTAACTTGTAAAACAAACCTCCTACTGAATCCCACAGGGCACCTGCTAAGCCGTCAAAGATACCCTGAGATTGTCACTTTTGGGTATGTGTCCTGCTCTGGTGATGGCAATGTTTTAAGGAGACTTTAAAGGAAAGGAAATAGCTGATATTAGACCAACTGATGTAACTGGAAAAGAAAAGCAGCACACAAGCTCTTCCCACACTTGCCCACATGCTTGCTTGCTAAATTAACTCCAGTGTCTGCTGCACCCAGAGTTCACTAAAATAAATTAAGAGACTTAAACCAGATACACACGCCAGGGACAGACATCTATAAATACCTAGAAGTTGGGAAAGGTGACAGGCAGCCACAAGCTTAGATATTTTCTCCTGCAAACATTTCAACATTTCTAATATAATCATTGGGGGAAAGACGGTGAGGAGGGAACAAAATTAAAAAAAAAAAAAAGCTATAAATTAAGACCAGAATTCCACTTCAACATTTTAGAGATAGAAGGAAAAAAATTAAGACAAAAAAATTGTCTTTAAACTCATCTTATTGGTTTAGGAGATCAAAGCCAGTCTAAATGTGCATTTGTTATGTAAACAACATTTGCTGTAGGAGAGAGGGTAAATGTCACTTGCATATTAAGACCTGGATTTACTTCCCCTCACTTGAAACGTAACCACAAGAGCAACACTACAAATGTCATTGCTCTAGGCTCCCTTTTCTTCCCCTTCGTGGGAAGTTGTTCCACATGGTGACTTAACCCTCATTGCTGTTTCAGTGACCCTTTGAAAGTTCCCCATTCTATTCTAGGCAACATATTCTAACTCCAGATAGAAGGGATCAGTCTGAATACAGATGTCCTAACGTGAGCATAAGCTGTTTTACAGTCACAAACTCTTTACAAGGCTTGGTTTGCTTTGGGCTATGCTGAAATGTTTCAACAACAGTTTGGGCTAGTACCAGTCAAGAAGCTGCTCTATTTCAGGTCCATGAGTACAATCCTGCAGATACAGCCCCGCTGCCAACAGGCACCAGAGTCCAAGCTTTGCTCTGTAAAAGCATTAAAATTTAAATGAATTTCAATTATAGAGGAAAAGGGAGATTCTTCTTACAACTGGTTAGAGCAGCTGGAACTAGAGCTTTGGGATCTGTTTTGAATTCTTCTTTCAATGCTACTTTTAGAACACAGCAGAAATACACATTTTTCCCATACATATGTCTAAAGCTAGACAACACCTTCACTCACATTTAGGCAGCCCACTGCAAGACCTGAATCTCTTGGATTCTTCGACATCCCCAGCACTCTCTTCAAAGGGATTCATGTATCTGAGTTTAACTGTGGTCATCCACATTTTTTATTCATGGCATGGCATAAGAACGTGTGCATCTTCAAGGATCACTGTCTAAAGCAGACAGCATGGTCTTACGCGTTTTCTAATCCACGTTGAATGGTGGTGTTATTTTCCTTTTAACCCTTTTCACCTCTTTTGTAATCTAAGAAAACCAAGAGTCAGGTACAACCTTCAGTAATTATCTGGTACAGTAGCTGAGAGTTTCAGCCACCTCCTCCAGATCCCAGTCACAAAAGCGATGGTCGTATCTCAGGGTCTGTCTACTTGTGTTGCTACTCAGGATTTCTAGTTTAAATTAACCCCTTTCCTTGATTTACCCTCATGCCCTTTCAAAGCCTCCTTAGCAATCCAGTAGACAATGGGGCTTTCAAGCACATTTCACAGCAGGGCTGCCCAGTTTAAACTTCAAGATGTGTAGCAGTCTTGTCTCGTATATCAGTTATGCCACCCCTGGCTGTCCATTATACTTTTTGACAACTTGTCATTTTGGATTGTATATAGTGCTTTTGCCCATGTCAAGTTGTCATTCCAAGTACATTAGCCAAGACTATCCTTTTTAAAGGAAGTATAAAATGGCCTTTTAAAAACTGGAGAAAGTATTTTTTTCAAGACCCTGAGAATAGTGGAGGATACTCAAGAATGTCAAGAGACTTGCATTGCTCCTCCTCTATCTACAACAATAAATCATCTCCTGGGTAGGTGTTGGAGCTTTGTAGCCTTATTCCAGGAGTGTCACAAGAGGCATTTTAACTGAAAGAGTTTTAACTCCTTTCTACCCAAGACACTTAGATATACCAAGGAGCTGACTGATTCTGGTCTAATTTGAGTACAAGATAAAGGAATAAATGGGGAGAGAAAATCAGCACAGGATGCCAGCGATAGCAGAGGGCTCGTGCTGGCCCCGTGTAATGTAGCATGTGAAATATTTAACTTCAGATTGCACCACAAAGGAAAGAACAACAGCCAATTCAGATTATTCAACCATTTAAAATGTTTTATCTAAGACTGTGGGGATCCATAAAGTCAGGTGCACGTTAGTAGCTGGGGGAAACAAAGTTAACATTTGCATTGAGTTTCTCATTGATTTACTCTTGATTTTACATCTTTTCTTCCTTCGTGTTGCAGCTACACTTCCCAACTTTTGTATATTAGCTTGCTTGTCAGGGAGAAATGAAGGCCGGTGGCTCCTGAAGGGATGGGGTCCTGAGTGCAGTAACATGGCTGGCAGGGCAAAGACTTCACTATCCAGGGCTGGCCCCACAGCCCAGGAGCAAGGTGTGCAGGGCAGGCCTAGAGATGGCCACCACATTCAGCCAACATTCCAGATCACTGGGCAAGTTCATAAGGATAAGGCAGGTCCAAAGACTAGCCAGAATATCAGCCTATGGGTCAGGCCCAGCAGGACAGAGCTGGAGACCAGCATCCTACCTACATCACTCGGAAAGGAATTGTTGGAGCAAGGACTTATGGCCCAGGCTGGGCTGAAATGGGGCTCCTGGCCATGATCAGGCCCCAGGAAAGTATAGGACTCTATCACCTCAGTTTGCCTAAAGCAACACTGTCAACCAAGAACCAAGCAACGTACATAGAGAATTTCAACCTGGAAACTGGGATGAAGATGCTGAATTCATCTTAATTCAGATGCTAAAGATTAGGCAAGTAGTAGTAGTTGTTATTACTACAAATTCACAGCACAAACAATAATGGTTCAAGAGCAGCCAATGTATGCATTCAAAAGGGATCATACACATTAACAATAATTTGTGTGCTATATCTGCTCTACTGACCAACACCACCTATAGGTATCACCACGCCAGCTTTAGTTGGTTCATTTTTTTACTAGTTTTAATCCCTGTCACTCAAAAACCTCTGTTAATTTTAGAGTGAGATATTGATCTATGCCTAAGCAGAAATAGTAGCTAACTCCCCAGAAGTACCTTGCCCCTTGTTTGGTTGGATATAGGAAGTTGGCAGCTCATTTCCTCTGAGCAACAAGAGGGTGTTAGACCCTCTTCATTGATTCACTGGATCTCTGAACATGGATAGCATTTTACAACTTTACATGGCTGGGTTTTGTTTAACCCAATTTATTCTGCAAGACATACCCAGAGGGCTCTAACAGGCTCTCACACAATCCGTATGAGCAAACTGAGTGAGGCTAACCATTAGACATGCACACTACTCAGACAATTATTTAGTCAAGCCAAAACCCACTGCAGTGCTTTCTCAAACAAAATTTCTTTTGTTTATATAAAAAGATCATCAAACAGTGAAGGAACATCTGCTGATAACAAAACCTAGCAGGATTTGAAGATGGAATTCTACAGATATTTCCCCCCCCCCCCTCCTGCCACCCCAAATTTTCATAAACTTGCTGTGGTAAACATGGCATAATCTGGCCACCAATGTTTTTGAATACTGCTAAAATGTAAGCTGAAATCTATACCAAAGAAAACCAGTAACAGCACGCCATCTCACCCACATTGGTTGAGCTCAGTTTGAGGTCTTACTTGGCAATAGCAAACTAACAGAAAGAGTCCACTGCACAAAGGCAGCCTGTGGCAGTGCACATTGTTTTCTGCCTATTTTTGTTGACACCACGAGAGCGGCCCCAAGTTTAGTCACCATTTGCAGTCCTTCACAAAGGACCTATGTGCTAATCTCTTTCAAGTCTAAATGCATGAAGATTCCAGTTAACAGTGCCACAGCAAAAAGCTGTCTATTTGCTTCTACAGAGCTACTGAAACCCAAAGGTTCAGATTAAACACATTTGTTATTTAGAAAGGCAGAAGCTATCACAGATGTCTTGGAAGTGTATTGGTCAGCAATTGATTATTTGAATTTATTTTCCCCATCATTTATAAACTATCCTGTAATACAGAAGTGAGATCATGGTCTGAACAGCATGCAAAAAATGTGAGCCCAGCCACCCAAAGGGTGAGGAAAAAAAAAAAAAAATCTGTCTTGCAACAGTGATAGAGAAGGTTCAACTGGCAGGTAGGACAGAGGCTGGGAGAGGCACAAAGGCCTCTTGCAAAGTTGGTGGAGTTCATGGATGTGAAGACGTGTTTCTTACTCTTCACTAACCTCCTGCACCCAACCTGATTTTGGGATGCTGTATCCACCCTGCATCCTTGCTATCTCTTCCTCCAGTTCCAAGACCATGGCCTTCCCACAAAACACAGCCAAACAGCTATCCTGTAGCAGCTTCTCTCCAAACCCAAGTACATCAACTTCCTCACTCCCAATAAAGAATCGGGGATAAAGGAGGAACAGGAGAGCAGCAGACCCAGCTCCTCAAAGCACATGTGGGCAGGGTAGGCAGCAGAGCCTTGGTTCCCCTTGCCCAGGGCCCTTTTTAGCCTCAGCAATCTGACCTGGGACCCATCCAAGGATGGAAGCCAATTCTGCATGACTGTAGGTAGCAGAGATGCCAATACCAGCATTCCAGCAGAACTCCACTTGCTGCCTTCCTTTCCCCACATACTTTTAACTTGTGAACTCTATGAAATGCCACAAAGCACCAGTGGCATGACACTAACCACTCCAACTTCACCACAGAGATGGCAGCACCTGACAGGACTACTATCAATAGTCTCTGAATCACTTTGAGATGAATCAGGCTGTTAAAATATTTAATAGTCATGCACCAGCTTGGCTGCTTCCTTACCAGGCTCAGACCTTACAAGTTATGAGTAATACTTGCACTGAACATGAAACCAACATTTTGAAGAAAAAATAATCTCTATTTCTCCACTGTTTTTTCACCCACTGGCTAATACCAGGGCAAAGATTTACAGATTGCTGATTAAAATCTTCTGATGAGATTGAATTATTTTATCTTTAAACAAAGGGGGAAAAAAACATTACATGAATGTTTTTCAAATAGTTGTTTTTATCTTTCTAAATATTCATGCCGTACTTCTTGCTCTCCAAAGGATGAGGAGGCTAGGTGGCACTGCAAGCTAGTGGACTGGCTTATTATTTTAGGAATTAATTAAGTGAATTTGATGATCTTATCAACAAGCTCCATGGCTAATGGAGATTTCTTCAACCCTTAATCACTGAAAAATTGAAGTCAACAGACCTAAGTACATGATTTGGCAAGGTCAGTCCTGGAATGAACAGCCAATAGGAGCCTGCTTCTCCTGAAGTACTGCTCATCGTCATAACTTTGCTTGAAGTAATGGATTAAGTATATAAAAATGTCAATATTGCTTCAGACGTACATCAGTTTGCCTGTTCTGCCAGTTCCTCACTGTGTGTATCAAACGCTAAAGCACACGCATTCCCACCTACAGCCATAACCCAGCCTCACAGAGACAGTGATATCTGCTTCTTTATGGTTGAAGCCCTGAAATAAAGTTAAAAATACAATAATAAAATAAAATAGCATTATTCTTCCTGTGTTGTCTTACTCTGACTAAGCAGTATGCCAGTATCAAAGGCCTATCTATGTTCCTGTTAGGAAAAAGTTATGATATCAGTAAAGGTGTTATGCAGGCACAGTCCTGAGGGCTCACATAAACATACACAAGGTTGTATTTCTGCCAACAAAGCAGAAAAACCCATAGCAGGTTTGCTCCTTCCAGTGAGCTCTGTGCCTTGCTCCATCAGTGTCGTTCCTGGTACCACCTCCATGTACCATTTTTGGTTCTCTGCATTTTCAAACACCCCCAGACCACACACTTTAGCCTTGCTCAGGCCCCACTTTAGAGTATCCTTCCTGTTGACCATTCTCACTGTCCCTGGTTACTTTACAAAGAAAATTCATTTATCTCTCTGCATGTCTTTTAAAAATACATAGTGGCTGCCTTGCCCTTATTTGCATCTTTGCACAGCAGTAATCACAGTCACCTTCCATGACAACAATAATTCTCATGTATAAAATAACTACAGGAGGGATCTCTAGCTCTGAATTAGAGTGAAGATGTTAGTTTGAAGGACAGGATTTCTAGAATAAAAGCTCCTGCATGATTATTACTTACGAAAATGACTCTTTATTGAAAAGCAAAATACACCCTTAGTAGTATTCTAACAGAGGCAGGGTAAGTACAAGACACAGCACTTGGGAGGACAACAATAGATTGAAATAGCAAAATCTTTCATCTTCTCAAATGTGACACTCCTACTTGTATAGTATAACTTTTCTTCCATGCTTTATAACTTAAATTTTGATTGTTGTGTGTTAAGTCTAAGATTATGACATGCCTTACAATGACATGAGGATTGAACCTTTCAGACTCCCATAGAACTTGTCTAAAGGGGTACTTAAATTACACCATCAGCTCTTTCATCTGCTCAAACAGGAAAACCCTGTGATCCTTAAAGCACATCACACCTGCTACCTTGATTTCACACACACCTTTGTAGCAGTGACACCAGCATTCCAGAATATATAGTAAAACCTTAGCATCATTGTACTTGACAAAATGGCTGCCCTCACACTAAGGCTCCAAAGATACCACTTACACACAGACTGCACTCATGTACCTCACATGGCTATGAACTTACTGGAGCAGAAGGGTCCCAACCCCACCTCTGCCCTCTCCCTTTCTCCTACCAGAGGGCTATGAATTCCCAGACCAGCACCTCTTTTCCTTTCTAACTCTTGATCTCACCCACCAGATTCATAGAACGACAGAAAAATGCAACAATGCTGTGGCAGGAGAGCAGGAGACGAGCAAGACCCACTTCTTAGGCTGAATTTGCTGAGTAGGAGACAGGCTGACATGGCTTCCACAGGGTTTGTAAGGGAGTCCCAACTAAGAATTGTGCAGGAAGAAACAGCCTCTACATATCACACCTCTCCCCCAGCCAGCACAACTCTCCCTTCTCACCAACAGGACAAACAATATCCTTCAATTCTTCTGTTTTCTAGCCTTATCCATTTTCCTCCCAGTTTCCTCTTCCCACAAAAGTCATCTTTGAGTATAAGAGAAAACCCTGTGCAGGGAACTCACACTGACCTGGGACAGATGTCAGCAGCTCTTCTGCTTCTGTAATCCTGAAATAGCCAGAAGGAGGAGATGATTTCCAGAGAAACTGATGAGAAAAGAGGAAAGGGAGGGGAAAAAGGGGCAGGCAGCAGCTGAGAACTGACCCTTTTTGTACCCATCCTAATTAGAGTTCTGGCACACATGTGTCTCACATTTTCCAAGATTAGGAGACAGCAGGCTTAGCTCCTGGTCTGTTCCCAACCCCCCTCTTGATGCCCACTGAGAACTCTGGTTAGTTCTTTTTATCTATTCTTTGTCAAGGAACCGATCTGGCTGCTGGCAGAATTTAATTTTATTTTTAGATGTGGTAAAAAACTACTGGGAAAGTAAATCAAGCGAGTTGCAAATCAGTTGAGTTGAATGGGCAGTCCTTCCTGATCTAGAAACCAAAACATGTGAAAGCAGCCATGGAAATGGCAATTGCTTCTGGTACTCTTTTAACAGCCAAAAAGCTCAGTTATAGCACTGCACCAAAGCCCATCCTGGCTTGGTATTCTTCATGAAAACAAAGCCTTATGGGATACATAGACCCAAATGGTGTGTCTTATATAATTTCCTGCTCATCACTAGGTAAAAAAGATAAAAATGGCCCACAGGCAGCAACAAATCAGTGCAAATCCTTTGTTGGCCAAGATGTGCCAAAGTAGCAGGTGAGAACTGTGCCACCTTAGCACTACCTGCAGAGAGCTCTGGCTTGCAGGCACATCACCCCACTAGTGCCTGGACACTACTCGTTATGTGAGAACCAACAGACTGCAATTAATGTATTTATACCAAGGGGCAACACTGCCATTTGGTGAAAAAGCAGTTGCCAAAGCAGCAGAGCTAAGCCATGCAAAGCTCAGCTGTAACATGAGGGCATTCTCCTGACACTGATGCAGCCAAGGGAACAGCCTAAATAGGCAGGAGAAAAAAAAAATAAAAGAAAAATCATTTTTAAAGATACCATGGGAAGATCTGCTGTGTTAAAGTGTGTGGGTGGAGGGTAATGAAGGAGAAACACATGATTTGAATTCATCAGGTCTCTCCATCCTTCCACGGAATGACCATCTGGAGGCCCCTTTGGGATGAGGGAGACTTTTAGCACACAAGGATGTAGAGTCTACAGGCCCAACACATCATCAGAGAATGAGGCTGAGGGGAGCCAGGGGATGTTTGGCAATGAATGGGTTTGGTCCAACACAGAGACTAAAGCCAACTGAAGGGTTAAATCAGAAGTGCAGATTTTAACCATCCCCAAAGGAACTTGGATTATTAGAATTGAAAAGGAAAGTCTGATGAAAGTGAAAATATTGGCATGGACATTTTTCCACAAAGGTGTTCAGTGTTTCATTAAATATATATACACATAAGTGTATATTTGTATGTACACACAGATTCAGATACATATAAAAAAACCCCTCAACTTTTGACAAAAGCTCAGTGCATTATTTTTCTTACTTTGCTAAAATCCCTTTTCCCACTCCCCAGCGCCCCTCCACGGACAATGGAGAAGAAGGGAATTGTCTTCTTTTGGTAAATCCCACTGAGACTGACTGGGAATCAATGTTTCCTGAAAAAAAACTACCCTAGCCTTTTGGACGAAAAAGCCAGTTTTTACTGAAAACACATTGCATCAGAACAACTCCTGTCACTATACAGAAAGGAACTGCTTGCAAAATGGAAACCCAGCAGGTGCTCAGCCTTTCTCCTTCCCCAGCTGAAAAGCATCCTGGCCTCATCAAGGCCTCAACGAATTCATCCTTAGAAATTTAAGCAGCACAACTCCACCTTTAGCCACCAAGTCACACACATACACATACACATACACATACACATACACATACACATCCCCTCTCTCCCACTCAGGGAGCTCTCACACTAATAAATGCAAGGGGTTTCAGCAGTATTTTGTATTCCAGGCATACTCCACAGGGGCTCTTGAGATCTAGCTATGCTGATAGAATTCAGCTTGGCCTCATTTGCAGCTGTTACTGAGATCCCAAATGGAATCAGATACAGGTCAGGTGTTTTCCATTAGATTGAATGGCATTGCTTTTGAAATCTCTGCTAATCACATCATATGAGAAGACAGATTCAGATGCCAAGTTACAAGAAATGTTGGTTTAAAGGAAGTTTCCTAAAATCTGCTTAGTGGCATCCCCTGTCCCTGCCACTCAGTTAAACTCATCCAACCTGGAAACGTATCCGGATCCCCACAGCTGAGGGACAGTCAACAATATCCTTTGCACCTTTGCATCTATCTTTCTGCCAAGATACACCTGGAATAACTCAGAGCACCCAAATTTTCCATCTATGAAAATCACTGCAAGCAGTGTATAGAGTGTGTAACAGTACAGGAATAACCCTACCTTCCACTCCAACAAAGTTCCATCAGGGCTGCATCCCCATCTCCCTTGTACCCGCTCCACTACTCAATGCTTCCCTAAGATGAGTTTGCCTCCCCCTGGGACTACCATGGAAGAAGGGATCCATCATTTCTACAGGAATTAAAGAATCCACAACAGAATCTAATCTGGAGAGTTCCCTATAAACTGCCCTGTGTTGCCTCATCACGGCTGTAGGAGTCTGCGAGGGAGGCGGCATCCAGAAAAAAGAAAGTACAATAGTTCAAAAACACCATCCAGCAGAGTGCCCGAGGTTACAGACAAAGCAGCAGAACAATCAATGTCAATCAATAGCTGTCAGTAGAGCAGATAGGCAAGGGTCGAGGATTTAGGAGGAAGAGAGAACATGGAGCTAAAGGAATCAAGGTGCAGCCATCAGAGGCATGATTTACATGCGCACAACGGCATCCACTCAGGACTACTAGGGATACATCTTTGTACAGATGCTTGCCACATCTGGAAGCCCCACTTCTTCTTGATGTGTGTTCTCCTGGAATGGTTACAGTCAAAATACTTTGGTAATCTCATCTTTAGATGTACTCAATAAGGGTCAGGCCCTATCCAATGTCTGACTTGCTGAGGCCAAGCAATAAGGAAACCAATACCTTTGCTCTCAGTCACACCAACCCCATCCTTACGTCATGCCTGGCCCAAAACGTACTTTGCTCTTTCCTACAGAGTCAGTAAAACCCCAGGAATACACAGGTCTTAGAGATAAGATGGTGCATGTACCTGGAGGCTCCTGACCTCCTTGAGTTACGCTAGCTTCTCAGATGAAGGGAGAAAATGCCCAGGCTCAGCAGGAAACCTTCTGTGCTGCATTCCCAGTGGATACAGCATATTCTCTAGAGGCTGCTCCACTAGCAGTGCTGCAAGCATGATACCATTTTCCATCATCTTCCCACCTCCCATTCACACAGACACTGCCCAACAAGAACAGTGCTCACTTTTGAGCAAAGTTTGCAGACTACTTGGTCCAGAAAAGGGCTAAGGAGGGGACGGACACACACAGCACTTCTCCCTGCTCCTCTCTCAAAAGTCAGCATCAGGACTCTTGGATTTATCCTCTGAATAAGCTCTGTGTCAATAGCAGTGAGAAGCTAAAAGAGACCAGGGGATGTGAAAACCCTCCAGCGAACCATTTCAGAGCCAGGTCCTCTAGGAAAGCTTTTGACTCTCTCAGAGAAGTCCTGGAAGGTCAGGAGATAAAAGCTTTGCATCAGATGTCCTTTGCTCAGCCTGAATGTCTGAAGCATCTTCCGTTTGCTGGAAAAAGGCCAGGCCAGCTCTCCTGAGCACTGACAGGAGACACCCTCTCCCACTCAAGTAGGAAGTCAAAGTCAGCAAGAGCAGAGGACACGGCCACAAATGTTTTGCCTTCTGGCAGCTCAGTTCTAACACAGCTCACGTTGTGCCTCCGACCTGCACAGGTGACAGATGTGTTCCCCTTATTGCTTTGAGAGGAGTGCCAAAGAGAAAGGATCCACCGATCATACCCCCTCCCATCTCCACTACCAAACAAAATGCTATTTACCTAAATGAGGAGACATTCCACCACATGGGACAGCTACAAGATGGGTGCTCAAGGAACTGATACACTCAATTGAGCAATGTAGAGTGTGTATGTATAAAACAGAAGCCTATTTCCTGAATAAGCCATACCTGCCAAGCAAAATATCTTGCTCTAACACATGGTGTCTTTGACATTTACCTTCAGTCGTGAGGAGACTTACAATTCACAAGTGCCATAACCATGTATGACTCATCAGCTGTCTCCACAGGACTGAAAAATAAATCAGATCGAAACTATCATCGATTTTATACATGTGTATTAACACAATATTTAATGTGCCAAGTTTATTTTGCTTTGCAGAGTTGAAGGATTTTTTTAGAATTTCTGTTTATTTTATATACAGCCTGGAAGCACTATGCCATGAAGTGAATTACACCTTAAAAGTGCTTTACTGCTCAGAATTCATGTTGCTTACTTTGCTTTTTAAAACAATGTCCCTTTCCTCATATACTGAAACTATGAACAGAAGCCCCACTGAATTCAGAAGCAAAAGCAGACCTAAAAGACACAGGGAGCAGAACAGATTTTAGTGCTAAGAAACAGCACCAATTTCACAGATCTGGAAATCATGGCGTGGGGAGAAGATGAAGTATCCTACCACAGTAGGAGAGCAACACGATGTGTAGGGAAAGGAGGAAGAGCCCATGTGCCAGTCTGACGTGGGTGATGAGGTGCAGTCCAATTCTGCAAGGGGCTGAGGGTCTCTCACCCAGTGATAAGAACACCTCGTCTGCCAAGCTGCTGATCAATGAAATCTAAAAACCCCTGTAAGATAATGCTCTTAAAAAGGAATTCCAAATTATTTCTCCCCAGAAAAGAAGAAAGAATGCCCTTATTCCCCCTGCTACTGGACTTTCTTGCAGTTTTCAGCATGTGTCCACTGGCTGATGCCCACTTAGCCTAGTTGTTTAGAGACAGCAGCAAAGGCTGGATGTGGCCATCATTCTGGGGGGACAGGACAGCACAAGCCCTGGGCAGCAGCCCCTCTGTCGTGCAACATGGACTGCATCACTGTGAGCACGCTGCTACAGAGAGGTGATCCCTGCCAGTGCTTCTACTGTTCCCCACAGACACTTCCCGTGAGGCTTTGACTCACAGGCTGGGAGTGAGCAGCACTACTGTGCTTTCCAGATGAGTTCCTAAAAACTGCAAGTCCTTTCCATGTCCTGAAAACCTGGAGCACAGTGACAGCTCGCTCTGAGTAGCACAGAAAGTCTCTTCAGTAAAATTTCACTGGCACACAGATCCAGACAGCCCTAGTCTTCACTTCCTTCCAACCTCAGAGTGCTATAAAGGGTCCCATTCCTTTTGCTCTGCTTCTAGATGGCCGGGTACCAAAGCACAGGGGCACGAGGTGTCACACACGAGACTGGCATTGGATGGCTGCTCCATCACAAGGGAGGAATAAGAGAACACATGAGCAGAAGCAGAATGTAAGAGGCCCCAAAGTAAAGCCCTTGGCATCTCAATGTAGGCAGCAGCAGCTGCAGTATTCTGGGATGCCCCAGCAGCACTAAAAATAGTAGTGACTGTAGAAGAGCTGTTTTGTTGCCACGTGCCACCATATAACTTGACACATGCCGAGCTGGCCTTACAACAGACAGGTTTATAGCTGCACCCTGGGAGGTATTTTAGGATTTAATCAAAAGTATGTCACCAAATGCAGACACGGACACACACTCTCATGCCTTGCATACCTCAACACTGACTTTTGAATAGTTCTCAGACAAATGACTGGAGAGAGTCCAGTGAAGGGCAACCAGGATGATTCAAGGATTGGAGCATCTCCCTTATGGCTGAGAGAGCTGTGACTCTTTAACCTGGAGAAGAGAAGGCTGAGGGGAGACCTT
>BJBW01013558.1:1107-27677 GCA_004320125.1 Scolopax mira | reverse complement strand
TGACAGAGCCCTGGAACAGGCTGCCCAGGGGGGTCATGGAGTCCCCTTCTTTGGGGATTTTCAAGACCCTCCTGGATGCTGTCCTGAGTGACATGCTCTAGCTCCGGGCAATCCTGCTTCAGCAGGGGAGTTGGACTAGATGATCTCTACGGTCCCTTCCAACTCTAAAAATTCAGTGAAATTCAGTGAAATTGGATTTTGTAGGTAGTCCATATATAGTACAGGCACACAGAAGGGGGTGCTTATAAACATTAAGCTGAGTGCACGAAAACGGAGATGAAGTAGTTGTCAGCCAGAAGTGACAGCCTTCAAAGACTATCACTCCTGGTTTAACTTCCATTAATAATGATAGGATAAAGTGGTGCTCACATAACTGTGGTGCTATCAGAAGGAACCTCTTCCAGTGCAGGTATCTCCTAATAGACAGCTATATTCTAAAGAAGAACCCAGATTATCAAACTCATGTAGCTCTATTACAGTTAATTAAAACATTGCTAGTCATTAGGGAACCCCATTGGCTTCCCTTCTCCCTCCCTCATGATCCTCCTCATCTTTGAAATTCATATTTGAACCACCCTGAAGCGTAGAGGGTGTTTCAGCTCTGGATTCATTTCAAACCAGCTGGCAGATAAAACGAGGCAATGGAGTGTGGATGGAAACTCCAATCAAAACTTCTTTAAAGTTCAGGAGAGTAGTACTGAGATCTGAAATTTGGAGTATTCACCTCTGTTCACAGATAACTAAGGACACAGTCACCCTTTCAACACCTTTCAGTCACATCAAGAATGAATTTGTCCCATAAGACCTGGTAAATCTGCATAATTTAAATCTGGGACTAAATACAGGTAACGGCTACCAAACATTTTCAGCTTATTGGCATACTGATTGTAAAATACCTTTTTTTTTTATCCTATAACTGGGAACAGAGCTAAGGAAACTCTCAGCAGACAAAAAAAGAAGGGAGCATAATATAGATATGTCAGAAAAAAAAGTCTGCAAAATAAGGGTCCAATAAGACACCAAAAGCAAGAGGAATTAGGTACAAGTATATTGGAAATCAAATGCTGGAGCACAAGTATCTAACTCCATAGCTGTTGAACCAACACTTTTCCCCCTCTTTCTCTCATTTTCTGGAAAGCACTAGGCTAAAAGAAGGGCATTGCATTAAAGCTAGATAAGAGAGGCAACCATAACATCCCTCTTTTTTTCTTCCTGAAGTAGTCCAGAATCAGCAACTAAGCAGCTCTTTCAGTCCTAGTTCTGCATCCCCAGATCATCTTTTACCATTTTGTTCTGGAAAATAAATAAATAAATAAACAAATAAGGAAAGCAATTTTAAAACCTTAGACCATGTTTTCTGCATTTGTATGCATCACGTTGTTCAGCTCTGGTAGAAGGTTTAGCATGAGCAATATCTCACCTCATTAAATCCAGCTACCCTGCAAGCTCAGAATGCACTCCGTGCCACTGTTAGCAATGCTACTGCGATTCTACCGCTGTGCTCTTGAATTCAGGAGAGACTCCAGCCTGTGCTTCTGCCCATTAGGAAGACTGCCCAGCTGCTTGTTTGCCTCCAACCTTCCTGTTTCCATAACTGTTGTGTTTGAAAGAGGGAAAGATAAAGACAAGGAAAGGAAAGGGCATTGTATGGATAAAAGAACCTTATCTGACAATATTCTTAAGTGATCTCCAATTCTGAACAAGATACAAGAGTGGAACAATGTGAAAGGGAAAGGAGCTGTTAGAACACCACTAATTACTTGGTTCTCTACAGAAATAAGATAACTACCTCTAAGGGATGCATGTATTACTATCCCAACACTACAGGGTCGTTACAGGTTTATTAAATTGTCCCAGAAGACAAAGCACTACCTGTTGGGAACTATCCCACTTACTTCGCTGGAATATTATTAGATCACTCCTTCCTGAATCTTTCAGGGTGCTGCCATCTGTAAAGGGTTGGCTTTGACTGCTATACAATTTCAGAGCTTGTGGGAGTCACAAAAACCCAGTTGGTGACTTTTTGATGAGCTGAGCACTGACAGCTGCCCAGAAGAGTCACATAAAAAGAAACGGTGCCTTACAGAGGAGCCTTTTGGCTTGGCTCTCTTCTGACCTGCCAAACACGAGCAAAACCAACAGTCAGTTCGTGCAGCTTTCCTTTGGCATCTCAACCAAAAATCATACTATCTCTTAAGATCAGCATCTGTTCCAGAGGACAGGAGTGTAGAAAATACTTCCAAAAAGGCACACGGAGGAATCTGAGAACAGTGAGTAGAAAGCATCTTACTTTTCCTCATCGTAAATTTGACTGGTGAAAGAAGAGGAAAAACTGAAGTTCATGGAAGTACTTAAGAGTCTATACCCAGGGCTCACCTGCAGGAGGAGGGACTGGAGCTCTCTCTCTGGAACAACCTTTGCACTCGGTGACACATCACCAGCCACATCAGCACCCCGAAGCATATCTCCACATGGGGAAGTTTAGCTGACTTGAAGCTTGATAATAAAGGTAAGAACCTATCGTAATCAACATAATACTTACTGAAACTAGCAGAAAAACTAGACCTTATTAAGATGCTATCTGAAAGAGTTTAGCAGTCTCCACTTGAAACATGAGCACAGGCCAACTGCCCCACACAAAGGCATTTCTGGGTCTGCCCAGGGACTCTAGAAAAGGGGCTAATTGGTACATTGCTTTTACTAAAGGGCTGCATGCACACAGTTGCACGAGAGTGAGAGAGGAGTCAGGAGGAACACCACAGGAACCAGCACAGTGTAGGAGAAGAAAGCAAATAAGCATGACACAACAAGAAGAATGTGGCTTGGAAAACCCTTCAGCAAGGGAGTTTTGGGGTGAGATCTGAGTATCTCCTTGAAAGAGATAAGGAGAGAGCACGGACACTACCTGCTGTAGCAGATGAAAAAAGAATCTTGAATATTTTTGTAAATTGGAAGTTAATGTCAAAAATTCCTAAATCTACCATCGAGGCCTAGATGTTGCAAGTGACTAGACAGATAGTAAAAACATGCAGCCTTATTAAGAGCAGCGTCTCTTCCAGAGAACTAGAAAACAAGTTTGTTTTACCTAATTTTATAAGGCTCAAATGGTAATCTGGGCAAGTTAGACCTTGCTTGTCTTCTTAATAAATCACCTGAATAGTTCCTCAAAAGCAGAATTCTAAAGACACCCCTGCAGGATTATGGTGGAAAGAAAAAGCATCCTCCATTGTAATTCTTTGACTGTATCAGTAAAACAGTTGGCAGGAGAGAACCAGGGACCACCTTCTATTTTTTGGAAGGCATCTAGCAACACTCCTTATGGTGCAGTAATTAATAATTATTGTTTGAGCTGCAAGAAGTATAAGTTGACCTGACTGATCTACGATTGAAGGTAGAAAAATGGGAATAGGCAAACAATTTTCCTCAATGACAAAAGGTCAACAAGCAGGATCCATCAACTTCCAACACTTGGATGTATTCTGTTTAAAATACAGGCTAGTGAACTGGAAGAGAAGACAAGCATTACAATAACAGTATCCCAAGTGACACCATTACATAGAAAAGCAAATTTCTCATTGCACTTGAGAGCAGATCTTCGTTGCTGCAGGGCTGCTGTGCTTTTCCCTAAGCTCCTAGAAGCATCTAGGGCAATATTTGCAAGAGCTGACCAGAGGCAGTTATCTGCGTGAAGGTCCCATCCATTTAGAGACAGGACAGGACTTTAGAAGAAGCTCTGCAAGTCAAAAAACAACAGGGATTTGGAGAAAGACCAGAATCCTAGAATATAGCTGGTGTCTATGAACTATTGCTTAGAGAGCTGTGGCACTGTCCACTCGGGTAAGTTTTTCGAAGTCTCCACTCTGAACAAACACGTGTTCCATCTATGTCTATCTGAATTTGGACCCAGTTCCCTAGTTTGGAATTATCCCTCCTATGGAAAAATACATTATCATCATCCCGAAAGAAGCACAATCCATGGACCCGTTCCTAAAAGGGGGGAACTGCAGTTTAGACAGTGAAAGAAGTGAAAGGCAAGAAGAACACCCCCTCCCGTGAAAGAAGTGAAAGGCAAGAAGAACACCCCCTCCCTTCAACACTGGTAACTCCACTGATGCACGGATTTTCCTCCTGATGCGTGTAATAGACACTTCTAATGTGCCACTTATTCTGGTTTGCAAAGCTGAAGATGTGCTGGGTAAAATATTAAAGCTCACTATTCTTCTGCCCTCTTCAAGCTCTTTTAAGGTTATTTCAATAATCAACATGCATCCCCTTAGCCAAGGAAAAACAATACAGCCAGTCTCTGATTCTGGCATAGATCATCTTGCTGGAGACCTTCTCCATGCAGCCATGTGTGCAAGCAGCTGTGAACAAGTAGCGATGAGCGTCAGCTCTTGAGCAGTCTGTGTTGTTAAAGCCTGGGGATAAACACACAGGCCCCCAAATGATAAGCTTAAACCACACTAACAACTGTTTGAGAAAGAGTTCCTTCATCAATAACAGCTATTAGCACATCCGAGTCTGACTCAACTCTTTCACCATCTGCGACAACATGTGATTTGCATTAATCCCTCGTTTTCCTTGCACCACATTCTTCTTAGCATTCACGCTTCCCAACTCGCAGGAACATTTGTCTGACCCTTCCCCGTAAAACAACAACCGTCAATGCATATATTTAGATGAGCCAGTGACCATAATGAAGAACACCACACTGATTTGATACTGCCATCTTGGAAAACAACGAACAGAGAACTGATAATGAATCACTAATGCTCAGTGTTTCTATCTTCAACAGGCAGTGTTTGTCTAGATGGGTCATATCTGTGTGTACACAGTATGACTTCCTTTTTTTCATTCCCACTCTTCTACATGCTTAAAAATATGTTCAGATAGAAAAAGTGTATCGGATGCCCTCATGAAAAGTATGGGGGCTAAATCACACAAACACTATGCATCAGAAAGAATTTACCAGGGAAACTGTTACGTGACAGAAATGCACCATTACCAGTGGTTTCACAAAACAAGCATCCTACTTTCAACACCTTAGATTTAATCTGTACAGGAGACGTACAGAATACCTTTAAAAGTCGAGTCAAGCAATATGAATTCATCTCTGAATCAGAATCTCAAGAGGACAGCTTTGGGGCACGCTCAGATTTCCCTTCTGCTGACCCATCCCTGTCCCACGGGTGGTAATTACCTCTCTGCCTTTCAGTAAGAGCAAATAGAGATCTCTTCCCCACAGGGAAAAAACACTTTTCTTTCTCAGTTTGTCTATCTGATTAACATAATAAAGTTAACTTCAGAGAAAATGCATCAGCCTATATTTAGCCTTAAGATTGTGGTTTCTGTTTCAGGCTTGAAGAAGTTCTTGTGTCCCTCCAGAGCATGGAGGAGCTGGTGACAGACAGAAAACTTTCAGAATCAGGGGAAGAAGGGTCATGTATTTTTTGCTGACAGGCGAGCAAAGAAGCAATATATTTCAGGCACTGAAAAAATCACTAGAAGGCCATAGCAAAGCAGTGTTTTAGACAACAGTTTCCAGTTTGGTGCTCTTAAAATAGATCAGCATTTGACAAGCAAGAGAGACAAATCTCTGCCATCCTCCTCCTCCCACCCACTCCCACTGCCAGGAGAAGCGTGGTGGGAACAGCAGCCTAACATTACTTTTCTCTTTGCAACACAATATGTTTATCCTCTGTAGCCCCTATTGTTAAGCTCTGAATCAGAAGTGGTTGCCCCTACTGAAGGGCAGCCTCCAATCTCACCTCTAAAATGTTAAATATCACGACTGTCAGAACCTATTTCAGTCAATTGAAGCTGCTGAGAGCAAATCCCTTTAACTTTAACCACCTGAAAACCAAGGGCATGTTAGCTTTACACGAAAAGTAGGACTGCATGTTTGGAAAGAAGGACCTGCTTCTTGAAGAATCAGCACAAATGCTCACAGGGCACTGGCTGAGCCACACAAACAGTGCCACAGGGTGGCCCAGACCTCATCCTTCAGCTACAACCGATGAGTCCTCGAGGTTACCCAAACTCTTCTCCATCTTCAGCTGATATTTTATAATCGGTGCCTTCCACATCCAGCCCTTCTTCATACTCCAGTGTTCACCTTGAGCACCACGGCACACATTCTGATGCCAACATTTAAAACAGCACTTAGAGACAGCAGTAACAGAGAACAGGGGTTTCCCTGAAGCAGCATTTCAACCATGCTGCTTCTTTTTAACCACAGCCACAGAAGTCCACGTGCTGGATTGTGTTTGGTTTTGTTTTCCAGCTTCATACCACGGCTTCAGAACCGTGTGTTCTCATTCAGCTGAGTTCTCATTCAACTGCTCTTACATCCTCTGTTTAGGATTTTTGTATTTATATGCTACAAATATATTCAGTAGCCAAAATGGGATGTACAAGAAGTTGAAGAAGAAATTAATTAAGGCTTGCCAAACAGGGAGAACTTGAATATGAAATGGGAATACTTTTTCCTCCTCATCCCAGCATGTCTGAATGTTTACACAAGAACATCAGAAGTCCCGTTTCACCCTCTCAGTGAAATGCAAGGGAGCCCATAAGCCACTGTGCTGTATAATTTTGGTACAGACTCAAACATTCTCTTTTAATTACCACTAGAAGAAAGTTAACAGTTTGGTCAGATTCCCTGACAATGTCTATGCAACACTCCCTCAGGGATTTATGGCTGACTGGCAAAGCTGGTACCACCGCTAGGGAAAAATTCAAGCAAATTAAGAGAAAGGGCTGAAGACTGACATTTCTTTGCAGAACTATGATCTTCAAGTGCCCAGCTGGCAGACAAACCAGTTTTTTGTGGCTCTCTTGTTGCCATTCAGCCACGTGGCGTGTGACAGCTCAGCTGGGACTCGGAAGCCCCACACTGCTGCAGGGGCTCAGATGAAGGAGGTCGAGGAGGCTGGTTTCTGCAGGGAAGCTGCTCGTGCAGAGGAGGGCACGTGTCCCACTGAAACCCACCCTGCTCTCTGCCTTTTCTGGCCTTACTTCCTACCTGACTTCTGCTCCCTTCCCATGCGACCCCAACGTGGCAAAGTCAAGAATACACGAATACTTCTCTTGTATAAAAAAAACCAATCCACACAATCATGGATTACTACTCACTTTTAATAATTAAATTTCTGAACCACATTCCCAAACTTTGGACTATACTGGATATATTTAGAAAGAAGGAAGAGAAAGAAGCCCTAATACACAATATTACAAATATTACAATTCTTATATCCCCTTTCTTTCCATGTTTTATAGTTTCTATGATTTAGAAGTTTCCTAAAACATGCTGAGAAGCAATGAATGCAAAAGACTATTTGGGATAACTGTGAACCCACTACTTCATATGTTGCATTTCAACTCCCATACAGTTTATGTACCTAAGTGAGACAACAAATATTTCACCAGTTAAGCAAGTAATTTCTTTCATACAGAGTCTCCAGTTCCATCTGGGTATCCCCATGCTTACCACCAGATTGCTAGGATCTCAATCAGTCTAGATTTAAAAAACACCTTTAAGAACACAAGCGTTTTCCTGCACTAATGAATGTTAAATAACCACAGAACCATCTAACTCACACTATTTCCCATTTAACAGCTTGATGTCCTTCAATTCATGTCAGCAATCTACCTTGAAAACTGTCTATGAACTCTAAATTTTAATTGATTTGGTGAAACAGAGCTTGTAGCCTATTTGCATGAATAGTATTAACATCCAGAGTAGCCCTAATGGTTCATCAAGTGTTTATTACTAGTTAGACTGACGTAGCCAAAGCAGGTGGCTGTATCAAAGATGAAAAAGCAGCACAGCTTATACACCTCATGCTGCTACTTCTCCATTCACAGAAAATGTGTTTAAATCAGCCAGCCCCAGCTGTGTTCCCCAACTTCCCCCAGCCCAAGCTGCCCTACTGGACCTGGTTCAACCACCATTGCTTTTAAATCTCATTTCCCTTTCTTTAGGAGCACACTTCCCTCACACACTCACTATAAGAACAAAGAGGTTTTCTTCGGCCCTTCTTTCCTCAACCACTCTAAGTCTTCCCCCAAAATTTCTCCCAGAGATGTTGTTAGCCATGGGTATATAGACAACCCTGCTCCCCAGCACAAGTACAGCTCTCTTTCCAAAACTCTGCTTGCCTTTGCTAAACTTTCTCTCTTCTTTCTCTGGAAATACTCTGTCCCAGCAGAAGAATGACATCCTTAGCATAAATGTCACTTCTGCTGCATTTTCCCAAGCAGTGGGCAATCATCATCTAGCTGGTGAACCCTAAGATCTGCCTATCCTGCAGGAGATGGGGTACAGGTCTAATGGGGACTGCCATGCTCTAATGACTGGAAACATCTTTTCTCCCAGCAGCACCATAATCTTGGTGGAAACTTGGAAAGGTGAGACAAACACATCAAAAGGGCCAAAAGGGCAAGCCTGGAGCTGGAGTTCTGATGACATCAACGCAGATCTTCAGAGGTGTTCCCAAAATTGTAATCTAGCCTTTATTGCTCTAGAGACTGGACCATCCTGCTTAAAATACTGATACTCATCAAGAGCTTCTAGCATCCACATAATCACAGAGTGAAGCTCTTAGGGCTTTCTTGGGGTCAGTTCGGAACTGATCAGAGCCTCTTACTGCTCTAACTGTACACCCTCCACGCTACCTCAGAGACCACTCTGGTGCTTGGTGTTCTTGTGATCTGTCCTTCAACACCTGACAAGCCAGCCTGAACGAGGGCAGCCGCAGAACTAAGTGCCAACTTTCATTTCCAAAGGGAAGAGAAAAGAAAAGGAGTAAGAAACACCAGCTAGCTCAGAGCAACTAAGGGGACACAGCTGAATTAACAAGTGAGAGTATCTGCTGACACAGAGCAAAAGCAGCAATTTTTCTATGACAATTGCTTTTGTCACAGAAAAAAATGCAAGCCAGGCACAAATGTTGGCTGCTGAGAGGTAGTGAAGAGGGATGAGAACTTTACTGAAGGGAAACATGGCTGGAAGACTCGGACACAAAGACAAGGATGAAAGCTTGGTGAATGATCTGCAATCATTCACAAGTCACTCTGAATAATTACCCTGCATATTTAGCACTGTTGCTCTTCTTTACTAAGAGTGCCAACCTCGGGAAGTTGAGTTTGGTAGCCAGAGACACACAGCTCACTCTACAGCAAAGTTTGCCTGCCATCGGTTACAGCTGCCAACAGCAAAGACAGAGGCTTTCAGATTTGACAAGGAAAGCCATTTTGGGTCTGCATAACATGTCTAAACCACAGTACTTTCTCATCATACATGGATCCTTCTTCAAGGAAGCTTTGAAAGGCCTGGAGTCTCCCTCAGCTGCACGTGGGGAGGGACGAGCAGAGCTCCAGAGAAGACCTGTACCAAGCATGGCAGCAGGGATGCGGCACGATCTGCCTAAGCTGGTCCTGAGGAAAACCCTGAGGACAAGGGTATAGTTAAGGCCCTCCCACCAGACTTCTCCACACAACCCATCCCTACCTAGGGCCCCAGCCTGGGGGACACTGCCCCATTAATAAATTACCTGGTTTTCAACCTGAGTAGAGAAAAACGACTTCCAGAGTGAAACCCCACAGCACTAAATTAGGAAAGAGGGGAGCTCACCTGGCCTGGTTATTACCTCTGTATGAACTTCTGCCAGCAAGAGAACAGATAAAATTTACTGACCATTCAGAGAAATCTACTTAGTACTATGCAATATGCTGATAGATGTACTCTTTTAAAAAAAAAAACCAAACCAAGAAACAATGCTATACACTATCAAAATGCATCCATTACAGACAGAATACAATAACCATGAGATACCAACAGTTACTGAAAAATCTTAACAGTGGGGGGACGTTGCCTCTGTACCAAACTCCATTCAGTATTTACACCAATGGTCTGGCAGAAAACAGAACCAGAACTACTAAAGATAGTGGACTGGCAAATAATGCAGCAGACAAGGCAGAGAGAGAGCATTGGCCTGCCAGTGTGCACAGCCAATTCAAATAGGAGATGTAGCATTCAACAAAACACAAAGTCAGACACCTTCACCCACACCATGCAGGTCACATCTGGGTATGGATGAGGCTTTAGAAGTCAGAACACACAGGCACTTAACACTCGCATCTCTTAGTGTCACACTGTGACACTAAGAGATTACTCTTTTGATCAACAAACTGGAATTAAGAGAATTTACCTCTCACGTAGCAATGGTGTTTATTCTGTGGTTTAGGAAGAAGGGGAAAGCCGTGTGCCACTTCTAAAGAGATTTGTAAAAGTTATATAAGGAAAGCCAGCTCTTAGGAGTTGGCTTAAATTTGCTTTGCATGTGTCTGTACCTTCAGCAAAAAAAAGTTAAGGTTTGCAGATAAAAATGATACAAAAAACTCCTGGCATGTTCAATACCGAGACTCCGCACGTGGTTGGGGTGTCTGCATTTTACGAAGCAAAACAGAAACAACGGAAAAGGTGGAGAAAGGCAAAGAAATTACTCCAAGAGAGAAAGTATCTTACACTGAGAATCTTAAAGGCCTCAGTCGGCTTCATTTCTTAATGTGAGACATAAGGCAATTACAACACAAATCCCTTCACAGGGAGGGACTATCAATTATTAGAGGCCTCTTTAATCTAGCACAGAACAACCTAACAAACCAGTTGTTGAAACCTAAAGGCAAACTGAAAGCAAGGCACCTTTCCCTCCCACACGCTCCTTTCTAGTTTTAATTAAAAAGTTCTAGAAGTAGTGCATCTTCCTATCTTCAGATCAAGTCTGGCTGCTCTTTCTCACTGTTATGCCTAAGTCAAATACATATTATTAGCACAAACAATTCAGGAGACTCTGTGAGACACAAATGCCAAGAACATACAGGAAGTCAAACTAGATGAATTTGTCTTTAAACTATGAATATGAAAATCCAGACTTCAGCAGGTCACTAAGTTCACAATATGGTTGAATCGGGAGGTTGGACTAGATGATCTTCAGAGGACCCTGAAGCTTTTGTGGGACCCCATATAATTTTGAGATTCTGTGATTCTTAAAAAACCCTAAACATCTAAATTACAGTTCCAATGCTTTTTATGTTTGTCGTCAGTATTTCAGCTTTTTTTTTCGAAACCCAGAGATTTAAGTTGTAAGAAAAGCTAAGAACCTCTCTGATCACTGGCATTTACAAACTGTCCTCATTAGATGTTAATTCACTTCTTCCACAGTGACAGAAAATGTATATGGAGCAATCAGTGTAAAGATGAAACTCAAGGAAGGCTACAGAAATCACATGGTGGAAAAGAGTTTGGGAAACACACAAAGCGTAGGTGAAACAGTTCAGCTGCTGAAAGAAAGTAATATGAGCCACAGCTCATAGAAAAGTTTGGGGTTGAGGTATATTTTTCCATAAGGATCTTGTCAATAAATGGGACAGCGGATGGCTGGGGATTGGAAAAGGGATGTTTGGGACTCCTTGGGCACTGGTTTGAAGGCCGCAGACGCAGGAAGGTGTTCCTGAGGGTTAGACTGAAGGGTTTAAATTCTGAGTAAAAACTACTATTGAGACTTGACTCAGGGAAGGGCGTACAAGAGGTTTGTCCCAGACAGACCTTTTTCTTACTGACTGTGTCTTTAGTCTGATGGCTGTGACACAGCACCAACTCCTAATCACCCCTCTTAATACATGTGTGTGCTCCAGGTGGACACTGCAGCCAAGTATTCAGAGCAGGTCACAGAGGAGCAAGCTGGTTCCTGCTGCATCTCAAAGAGCCATCCCAACAGCAGCCCTTCTGCCAGCGAGCATAACTGGTCTGCAGGCCATCCAACATCAGTATACGTCCACCAAGCCCAAGACTTTTCCCAAAGTCTCCTAAGAACGTTCAGGAGTATTCCTCCTGTTTCCTCTTTCCCTTTGCCTAGAGCAGTTTATAGGCCAAAGCAAGATTTCCCGTGGTCTAAGTGCTCTGAAACTCTGTGGTGATTTAGGAGGAATGTCATGTCTAACAGCAGGCCATTTCTATCTCCAGCAGATGGCAGGAATATAGCCCTAAGCAAACACACAACAAATATATTGGCAATGTCCTGCTAGAATAATAAAGAATATAGATAAGCAAAGCACCAAGACACCAGTTTATCTTTGTTTGAAAACATATATTGCATATGTGATTTTTTTTTTTTGGCATCATACAAACCAGACCATGCATTTTGCTTTTCTTTTACAAAAAAAACAACAAAACACATTGATTTCTTTGAGACAAGAGAAACAGGTACTACCCCCCAGAGCTCATGTCAGCTGGGGCATTTAAAACTATTCAAATCACAGTGATGAAACCCTGTTGGTAAATTCAGCAACACTCTTTCCAGAGCAAGGGTCTCTCTCTTCCTTTGGTTTTACTGGCTAAGGCTTACCCTGGCTTACATCTGCTGGTGTATCTCCTGAACATCACAAACCAGCAACAGCCAGGACGATCCCAGCCTGCTCTCCACTTCTCCCTTTCAGTCCTCATAAGATTTTCTGACTGCACAGAAAACAGAAAACTTTCTGCTACAGAAAACTTTATCTATCTACTCCCCATGCTAAAATAACCCCCAAAACAGACCTTTAACCTGAGAGATGCAGACTTCAGCCCACTTGACGGATGGAGGGACTATTGCTTCATTTCTAATTTAAAGACTTTTCTGCAACTTCAGCACACCCAAACCTCTTATCCTAAACCACTGCTTATCATTGTGATTCAATTGTCTGTCTGTCTGTCTCCGGTACACTAGCATTTTGTGGAAAGCTTTCCCTTACAACTCTGACCCAAGAACTCTAACAATCAAAGTCTTTTTCTAGCAGTAGGGTATCTTGTGTCTTTCCAGAACTGATAGAATACCTCACCAATACTGCATATTACCATTAAATCAGCAGCTACAGTGATGATTTTACTTGTGAAACCACAGATTAGATTTTATACATTTTTAAGGCATTTATTTAGCAACAACAAACAAAAATTCAATGGAAAAAATAATATAACCCTCCACATTGCTCCTCTTTATTCATGGTTCAGACAGGGATCATTAGTTTTGAGACAAATTCAGTGGAAACAAGGTAAAGCCTCTAGTAAATGTTTTTGATTTAAAACCACTTCAACCCCCACTCCCTTTAACCACAAGTCACATCTTAAAACATGGAATAAATGAGTGTGTTTGAAAGTTCATGGTGCAAAATAGAGGGGGATGACAAAACCTCCTCAGATTAGTCAAAAAAAATCCAGCTATCCCACTCTATACATGAACACAGTCATCTCCCCCTCCTCCTCTCCATTTCCATCCACCCTGCAACAAAATCAATATATAAAGAACATCTTCAGCAGCTTTATGATAGGCAATGATCCTTTTTGACATCAGTCTGTGATAAGATCGTTGATTCTCTATCTTTAAATTACATCATAGCTGTGTAAAATACGCAGTGATATCCAAAATGTGAACTCTTCACATCCGCTGTCGATACCTCAGCAAGATCAAGACCGCTGCGGCAGCGAGCGCCAGGCCTGGCACAAGAAAGGCTGCCAGAGGAAGCCCACCTGATTCTCCATCATCTCGATGACCCACAGGGCCATTCTGTGGCTGCAACTACAAGGGAAAAAAAAAAAATACAATTTGTGTCAGAGCCTACCACAGGAGACCCCCCATATCACAGCCAGGTGGTTCTGTAAAAGATGTGCAAGATGGTTTCCCCAGGTGCCTGTAGACTCTGTGCATGGGAGGGTTAGAATGGCTTGGAACAGACTGAGCTTTACTGCAGGGCACCCTCGTGTTTGTCGTGTTGTAAGCGAGGGTTGTACCAGCTGGAGCGGGGTATGTCTCATACAGCAGAACCAATGACACACACACACCCCCAGTCATCCCTTGGGACACTTCCCACCACACCATTTCCTAGTGTCTTTACCAGGGAAAGGGCATCACTAATTCTCTCTGTTTTTCTTATCTGCCCAGAAGACCTACTGCTTTACTAAAGGAGTAGAAAAGCGTCCTCATCCCACCTCTCTGCTGATCAGTATTTTCTTTATCAACTTCAGTGCTTGCCAGGGATGTTCAAATTACAACAGTGGATTAAGGATTCTGCTCTTTCTATATCCAAAATGGTGACAGTGTATTTAAACTATAGCAGCCCACATCTGTTCCTTTGTGGTGAGATGCACATGCACCTCAGCACTAACATGAACGATGACCCCTGAAACAACAGGGGAGTTTTGTCTCCAGTAAGATTTTGGCCTCCAAAACAAAACTAGAGAACTTGAGATTCTATCCTCACAGACACACCTCTGAGAAAGGAGATCCATGAGAAAACACACACAGTCTACTAAAACAAAGACTTCTCCAAACTCCCTTCTGCATTGTTACAAACTATTAATGCATGGATGATTATAGCTGCAGTCAACTAGAGAAGGCCTTAGTTCAAACAAAATCTTTATACGCATAACTCACACTGAGCACCCAGACACGGTATTTTCTGGCCTCATGAAACAGAGAGCTATCCACCAGAGAAACGAGTCTAACGTGAGTGAGAAATAGCCCTAAGAAACAGGTAGAACATACCCTGCGCTGAATTTTCAGAGACACATCATAGCCTGCATTCCTGAAGAGTTCCACAGCATCCTTGTGCCGCAAATCCTTCAAGTCTCTGCCATTGACCTAGCAAAAAAGGAAAAGGAGAACCAGCTGCTGAAGGGCAAAAGGCAAATCTTTAATGATGTGAGGCTAACGTAGAAAGGACATGAGATAAAGGAGACAAAAATCTTCCTCTTTCACAAAACTCTGCATTTGGGGCACGATAATATAATCAGCAAGATCCATATACATCCACTTGTATTATAGATGTATTTTTATCTGTTGAGAAGTAACATGAGAAACTTCAAGCCAAAACACAGAGGTACTGAAAAAAAACTACCCAGAAGCAAAATCAGAATATAAGACAGTTGTGTCAATAGCAGCTTCTTATGCTGTTGTTTTCCTGGAAACAAATCAAAGGTGTAATTCTGACAGCTAATGAAAATAAAAGCGCAGCTACAGCAAAATTACGAGTCTCTTTCCCACATTGTTCCCTCTACTGGTCTACCTTTGAAACCCTCCTATTTGAAAGAGTGTTGTAAACATACATTTAAAAGCATATTGATGTAACAAAAAAAAAAAAAAGACTTGCATGCATATTGGCATTCAAATGGTTGAATGTGTTAGGATTTTTCTTAATTTAAAAAAATTACTCATGGCAGAAGGCTTTATAACCTACTTGATTTCATTCACAAACTGATGATATTCAACATAATTTTAGTTTTTCATCCCTGTTACCCCTAATTATATCCCCTGAGATCCCACCTAGTGCCTCCCTTCTCTTGGTACGTAGACTCCCCAAACACAAGTACATAAATATTAAACTGTCATGAAAAGATAGGATAATATTCTCCATTTAACTTCTTATCATTTTCTGGATCAATACTAGGCTCCAACTAGTACAAGGTATAGAGGCTTAAAAAGATTACATGTGGAACATAATAGCAAGTATAAAATAAAATCAAGGAGCATTAAAAGATCATGTTTCACACTAGGAAAGGCTATTTTACTCATCACTTTACAAAGCATATTGTCTTGTATGATTGCCAACCGTCTGAAGAACTGGCAGGACTGAACTGTCAAGTGACTGAACTGTCACTTGAAAACATTTTTCTAAAAGGAAAAGCCACCTGTATTATTCCTGATGAGCTGAAATGAAGAATTTTTTGGCCTGGAAGTTTTAAAGTCTAAAAATCTCCCTGAGCAAAAGGATCAGTAATCATGGACTACCAGTAAAAAATGGAAACGTGAAGGTGGAAGACCTTTATTTACACATGTGTAAATGATGATCCATTGTGAGCAAGAGAACGTCTGATGGATTCTAAAACCTTAGAGAGGCAAGTAACAGAGAAAATACAAACGCAGCACCAAGGACTGCTTCTGAATCAAGAAGGCAGAAGAGATGAGGCCATGTGTAGAGCCACTCATCTCCCTACTGCTCAAAGCCCCAAACCCCCAAGATAGCTCCTCCATGGAGTTTGCTCAGTGTCACCTAATTCACATCCTTCCTCTCTGTGCACCGCGATGGCAAACTTGCATGTCACATCACATCACTAATCATAGCATTTCGAGAAGACACGGGGCGACAGAAGAAAGGGCTTACCGATAAAATTTTATCTCCTTCTTGTAATCGGCCATCAAGGTAAGCTGCCCCATCCTTTTTGATCCGGCTGACATAGATGCTGCTGTCATTGGAAATGTACTGCTGATCTGTCCCACCAACAATGTTGAAGCCCAGCCCTAAGGTAAGCCAGAGAGAAAGCTGATGAGAAAAAGCTCAAAGCTTCAGATGTTCTTGCTGCTGTTAGGGATTGTATCCTCCCACACTGTCCTGTTTTCTCCACCACACTAAAACTCACAGCACACAAATCTGCATTATTCTTTCCAACCATTACTGTCTAGAGAAGTTATTCTCATTAAACTGGTCTTGAAAACAGAGGAGAGACCTTGAACATGTGAGGGCCCAAATGCTTCATTCCATAAAGCATCCATGAGCCATTTTCAGGTGGGCGTTGGGGGATACTGAGGGATATCCCATCATTTCTGAGATGCCAATTCAGCCCTCAGCAGGAATACACAACTTTAGCACAGCATGAAAGGAGGAGGAAAGCATTCTGCATTTCACAGGAGGCTGTACTAAAACATTACCTTTGAGCAAAAGCCATCATGCTTGGCAAGTGCTTCATGAGCTGTGAGACAGAGTTAAGAAAGGCAAGGAGCTTTACATACTATCTACAGATGAGGAAACAGACAAGAAGAGCTGTGCTACCAGCTCGAGGGCACCTAGAGCTCTGAACATTCCCCTTCCACATCTAAGGAGCTGGAACTGGCATCTAGTAAGATTTAACGTAGATAAAGCTACATTAAATTGTATGTAATCACTTTTTTCTGTTTCAGGAATTCAAAACGCCACAGGAAATAAAGACAAAGTTCTGGTATTTAAAGTAAACCAAAAAGGAATACATATATTAAATATACATTAAGCAGAACTGATACCCCCTTCACATTTTTTGTTATGTTTTGTATTGTTCTTTAAAGCAATCAATTACAGATCTCTAGCTGGAACCAGCTGCTGGATTAAAGTGCAATTAAAGATTAAGGCTTCTTGTTTCACTGAAATCCGCAAGAACAAATTTATTTCAAAATCTGGAAAACCACAGGTTATGAGAGCCAATTCCCCATTGCACATGGAGCTAAGTTTCTCTGCAAATGACAGTATGTGACAAGGGACGGGCAAGATTCCCTAACAAGAAGCTTGCAATGAAAAAAGAAAGAAAGGTCAAGGAAAAGGAAAAAAAAAACCAAACACAAACATACAAAGTAAATGGAGGAAAAAAACCCAACAAACGCCACACTTATTTTTCTGACATAAACCAGTCATCCAAAACCTATTGTCAAGAACAGCTGAAGTCAAATTCTCCCCGTGTTCAGCCAGGCTGATTTACTTATCTTCTCTTTCTTTCTTACTTTCTCTCAAAGTTGGGGCTAGAAACTTTGAGAGGGAAAGTTGCAAATGAAAGTAAAACCTTCTTCTGCCTGCTGGCAAGCAGCAATTTAAATCAGTCATAAGAGATCAAAGGACACACAAGATGAGTCATGCTATTTTAGGTGAGCATTTACAGCTCGGAAGTAAGGAAATATTAACAGCAATCTTGCCACGCCTTTTTTTTTTTTTTTTAAATCCTCCTCTTCCTGGCAGCTTCAGACAAATGAGGAAGAAAATGGAAGCTGCAGCAGACCGAAGAAACACTGACATTTCAGCTAGACTAATACCTATTCCAAGAAGAGACCGTTGTACACAATAACACAGCCTTAGATGGGAATTAAAAAAAAAAAACAACACTAAAATCCACAAGCCTAAAAATTATTATTTGCCATGAAGCCAATAAAGTGGGAACAGGGGGAATCGATGCTACAGAAAGCATGAGGTTTAACCAACATTTATTAAAAAGCCATAAAGAAGGAATCAGAGCTTCGGAGTACATTGATTCTCTCTCACATATATAAAAATCCCCAAATATATATATGTATATGAAAAAAGTACACATTTTTCAAGTTTCCACCCACGGCTGGAAAAATAATCAGAAGTCACAGCTTTCAACAGCAGAGGCAACACGAGATAGGAGCAGGTCTTCGTGACAACAAGAGGCAGCAGGTCATGCTAGACCAGGTTAAGTATTTACAAGGCTTTTTCACCGTGTCATTCCTTTCCAGCACTTAAACTTCCACTCTGGCTAGAAATATCTTCCCTATCATTCCTTAAGCTCTCTGCTATTCTTCCCTTCCAGCTCACGAGGCCACAGAAGGAGACACAGCACAGCTGGGAGAAAAGGAGCAAGGGGAAGAAGAGAGAGCACATGGCACTAACCCCCTTGTCTACAAGGGGCCAGAAGTGGAATAGCAGAGCTTTAAAAGCAGGCTCCGGGCGAAATTTGCGACCCTCCCTGAGGCTGCAGACCTCCCTGTGCCTCATTTACTCCCCCGAAACACAAAAGTCCCTCAAAAAGACACTAAAGAACATCACGATTGGCAGGATTAGGAAAAGAGAGATTGAATAATATTGGAAATTGAACCGAGTAAGTTATTTCGTTTTCCATAAAACTAGATTTTTCTGCCTCATTTCAGCCTAGTACATCATCAGGAAACTCAAAAAAGAAACATGAACACAGTTTTTCCGCTGTAAACACATTCACCTCCTCAGCAAACTTTTGCCAGAGATGTTCAGCATCAGACTTATTCTAAAAAGTTGCAGTCAAAACTCTGATTACAGAGCTTAAAGGATTATATTGTGCTTTACAGATAACAGCGTTTTGTTCCTTCCACAGAAATTAATAATAACTGACATGGTAAACGCATCAAGGTCACAGGGGGCTGCAGGACCTCCAAATCAAGTGACGTAGTCAGAAACCTAACTCCAAAACCACACAGCCCATTTTAATGGCGGGACAAACGCTGCTCGTGGTAATCAGGTATGAGTGTGAGAACACTCAAGACCTCTCAACTCTGCCCTTCGACATACCCTTCCACCTCCCTCGAGATTTTTAGCTTCCCAAATCTATGGAAACAGCTTTCCCAACAGAAGCAGCTTCATTTAGCAAGCAGCTTTCCCTGGCAAGCGTGGCTTTGTTAGCTTGAGCTTGTGGCTGTGCATGCAGGGCTAATGCAGCTTTCAGATCGGTGGCCACTCCAGCGAGCAGGGGAGGCAAAGGGCTGCCTGCTGGGCTCATCCTTTGGGGTGTGATCGCTGGAACGGGGCGTCAGGACCGACCCCAGCCCCGCAGGGGAACTACCTTCACCCTGGAGAAAGGAAAATGGCACAGACACCAATGATGCGGGAGCCAAAGGCCGTCCAGCAGCCGCACTGGGGGCTCGTGTGGACAGAAGGGCTGCCACATTTTCACTCGCTTTAATTAAAGAGAAGCACCAAAGTACGGCTCTGGTTCCAAACCCTCCCTGGAGCCTGTGGTCCTTTGGATTTTGCTCCAGAGCCGTGGTACGTGTGGTGCCAACTCCCCACGCTTCTGAAAGCGCAACTGGGGCGGCATCGGACATCCTGTAAATATGGGAGGGCGGCCGGGCCGTCCCCAGGCTTCTGCCCTGACAGGAAAATCACAGCCCAAAAAAATGTCCCGCTCCCTCTCTCCCTTCCCACCCGTTGGCAGGAGGCTGACGGGACAGGTACACGCTCATGTTTTCCCCCAAACGCCCCCTAATTTTAGGGTATCCAGCCCGGCCCTCACTCGAAAGCAGCAGGAGCTGCAGCGGGGACGGCAGCTCCAGGGGAAAACATGGTGCGAGTCGTTCCACCCAAGACACCGGCCCCCCGCAGCGGACACCCGGACCCGGTTTCTCCCCGCAGCGCTGCGTTCCCGTTCCCAACGTCCCGCCGCGGCAGGAGAGGCCGCTGCGGTCACACCCGGGAGCGGGCACCGTCCTCGCCGCCGGGACACCCCCCCCGCCGCCCCAGTGCCGGCTAAGGCCCCCCCTCCCCTTCCCCCGGCCAGCCCCCGCCACCGCTCCGGCCTCCCCTCCCCGCCCCGCCGGGGGCCGCGCAGGCCTCAGGGCGGCTGCCCCGGCCCGGGAGGTGCCGAGGAGCCCGGCAAGGGGCGGCCGCCGCTGCCGCCTTACCTGAGGGTCTGCGGGTGAGGCTGATGACCTCCTCGGAGAAGCCGCCGCCGCCGCCCGCCACGCTGCCGTTCATGCTGCGGCCTGAAGGTGAAGTCGGCTCCCGGGGCAGCCGCTTTCGTTTCCTCGGCCGCCGCCGGAGCGCCGCGCCGCGGAGCGCTGGGAGTTGTAGTCCGCGGCCGGCCGGGGATGGGTTCCCCGCTGCCAGCGGACCCGGGGGCGGCGGGCGAGGCCACGCTCGGGGAGGAGCGCCGGGGCCCGGCACCGGCCTCTGCCCGCCGGGCCCGGTCCTGGCAGCCGGTAGGTGTGCGGAGAGCGGTACCTCCTCAGAGCTGCGGCGGGACGGGGGTGCCTGCTCCCTCCGGTCCCCGAACACCCGGCTCTGCGATGGGGCTTCCACCCGCTGGGCCTGCCCACAGGCACCTTCCGTGCCCGGCCCCGCTTTGCGCCCCCAGCCCCGAGGTGGGTTTCTCAGCAGGGCTAAGGCGCAGGCTGTAGTTTTCTAGGGCGGGCACAGCAGAGGAACATGGAGACTTGTGACTCGCCACCAGCCCTTTTCACTGGCCATACAGCCAAGGGAAGGGGATGGGCAGAAGCCCAAGGCAGGCGGGTAGCAGAGGGCATCCATGCCAACTCCTAGTTATGCTACAACACAGCCTTAGATTCAACTAGCACATGGAACGGCGGGGAAACAATAAATACTTAACTATCTCCTGCAGAAGGAGTTTAGTTTGAGGATTTAGGAAACGTCCTCAAAACCCCACAGAGCTCTACAGCTAATTACCTAGCAATAAAAGGCAAAGTAGTTCCACTCGCTGTCTAACAGAGGATCCACTTGAACCCAGGGCTCCTGTGCCTCAGGGAGTTCTTGAACCAATAGATTATTGGGAAAAAGATAGCAAAGGAAAAATTATCCCTATTTATTTCCTCATTAAACTTTGTCCTTCTGCTTGGGTGTTGCAATACAGACCATGACAACAGAGAGCAGGTGCAATCTCATCACCGAACTGCTTGCCACTACTGCGACACCCGTGTCAACAGCCTGCGGGAGCTTTTCTGATGAAAATGAGGATCAGGTGCTCTGGTCCTTCGTGTTACACTACCCATTTGTTTGTTGGGTCTCGCAGTACACGTAACAAATATTTAGTGACTGCATTCACTCCAGGATTATCTGCCTTTTTGGATTCCTGAATGTAACAGGAAGAGCAGCCTGGGTGCTGCATCTCTGGATTAGAGGGTGCCAGAGGCCTGAATGCTGCATTAATACCTCCCACTCCAACACCTGCCTCACAGGCAGGAGGGCAGGCATTCAAGGTTAACACCTGCAATGACAAGCAAAACCATGAATTGCCTATCACAAGAGGACTTTTTAAACCATTACACCCAGCAGTCACACCTGTTTCCGTCCAGTTTCCACAGTCACGGTGTGCTGGATATCTACATTTAATTTTTGCCAATGGTTAAGAACACCGGAGAGCAAAACTTGTACAATGGCCATCAACTATTTTTTCCTCCAAATTCCAGTTCTACTAATACCATACTTGGCAGCACACTCCTTGAAGATACACACTGTTCCTTAGCAGGAGTTTTAATGTACTTTAGACACGACAGTTTTGGCTCAGGACAAAACCAATTTTATTTTGATATGAGATAACTGCAATATTAAGAGTTGTTGTTTTTTTTTAAAGTCTTGTTTGGCCATGAAGATATTTCAAACATAGGTAAATCATTTTTACTTACTCCCAGGCAGCTCCAGGCTTCACCCACCACATGTGAACAGCTACCTAAGATGTCATACCTTGCTACTCTGGCTCAAACCATTCCATGGGTCTTCACAGTCAGACACTTCCCACCAGCACCATTTCACATGCTAGAGTGACCAACATCTCTTGGGAGGTGGCACAGCAGCATTTGCAGGCTGTCTCCTCCATGTTCAACTGACATACGTTTGCCAAGTTCTTGCATCCATTTAAAATGTTAAAAGAGGCAACTAAAACTGGGGGGGGAGAGAGGGAAGAGGGAAAGATTATGACTGAACTTAAGACTTGCACCTTCATACCCCAACGGGAGTAGTGGGACATTTCTCACAAAGCACCAGAAACATCAAGTTATTTGTTGCTATGGTGAAATCAGAAATAACAATGTTGTCAAGGGGAGTCAGACATTTTAGAAAATGTAAACCAGGTTTGTTGAGACACACGTTTGTCTTGTTCATGCAGCCTAAACAGAAATAGAAGAAAAGCATACAGAAATATTCCTAACCAAAGCTTGCTGAAAGCCTCCTCCCAATCAATAGCCATGGTATTTTAGATCAACCTTCAAGCACAGAGAAAAAGGGAAACTACAGCAGTTTATCACTTTGTCTCTTCCAAAACTGCATGTGCAAGTAAGCTTTCTAGCCTAAATTTTGGGTTCTATCTCTTCTGTATGCATGTCTGTAAATAAGAACATTATGACTTTAAAGTGTCTCTCTGGACTCAGCGCAGATGTATCTATACTCAACAACTTATGGTATAATATCAATCAACAACAGCAGGCCATCAAGGTGGCACCCCGAGACTCATGCCACTGATGTTTATGTATTTAAAAAGCAAAATAAAAAAGTCTGCCAGTGCTTACAAGCTGGGCACAGTGAGCTGGAAGGTGCTGGCTGTTACCTGTCTCTCCCATCTCTCACCTAATCTGCATCTCCCTTGTTTGTCAAATATCCCTTGCTTCTCACACCTGAATGAAGACACTTATTTCTCTAGGGAAAAAAAGTATCCCAACCATATATTAATGGTGTTCCACATCCCTTCTGCTTTTTCCTAAGTTAGACATATTTTATCTCCTGTTAAAAACTGAAACATACAATGTTTCTGTGTGGCACTCCATAGAGATCCAGTGATAGCTCAAGAAACAAACACATAGTAAACCAAGAGAAAGCCCCTGAGAGACCTAGATAAAATAGCTATCAAATATTGCAGGAATTCTGTGGGAGGGAGACTGGCAGAACAATTCCAAATATTACAGAGATTCAGTTATCTTGTGCAACCTCACACACAGCTCCTCTTAGCGACACTAAAACACATAGCACTTCTCAGAAGAACTCAGCATCCGAGGCGCTGGGAAGTTTCCAGAAAAGAAAGACAATTAGTTCTTGTGAAACATCAGGTTTGGTGCAGCTGCACTCTCGATGAGTATGTGATGGTTCAGAAACGTAATGCTTACTGGCACGATCTGGAAAATACTTCTCTACTGTCTCACAAAACAAAGACCCCATTTCCCTGTGATCCCCCCCTGTCCCGCAGGACTCCCACCTGGGAACAGTCAGAAGAGCTTATGGCACAGACCCCTGCATCTCACAGCAATACTTGTGTCTTGCCTGCCTGTCACACATGTGAATTAAATGAAGACTGCAAGAGCAATTTTTTTTCTCTGTATTATTTTTAATGAATAACAGAAGCAAAACGTTCACAAACACCTCTATCCCTGAACTGGAGAAAGCATCCGATGAAGGAATAAATTGAAGGAAAGAATTTATTTACCTGTTTTAAGAAGTTTACATTTGCGAACTATTGCTATGAAGCATAAAAGCTATACCTACAGTTTGCCTAACTAAGAGCTCAAGGTGCAAAGGAAAAAAAAAAAAACCAGTATGCCTTTCTGCCTGCATTTATTAACTTAAAATAAACACTGCTAACATTTACTCTGTATCACGTGAGATTAGAACTATTCAGACTGTGTTGTATTATTCTGATGAGTTATCAGCTGGCTCTGCTCATAGATTTCCCCAGGAGCATCCAAAGCTACTACTTGTTGGTCTTCCCCAAGCACTTTGTGGTGGACTTTGACTCACCAGCAGATGTTCTTCTTTAGGAACCGCTGGAGTTTCTGTTATTTAAAATTTGGGGCTTTCTCTTCCTAAACCATCCCATTATTTTCTGTTTATGACGTATGATGATGGCTACTCCAATGATACAGAGAAAAAAAATACAAAAAATACTAACTGCTTGTGTTCCTGCTTTCGCTCTCCAAAACTCCCTGGGTGGAGGGGGTCCACTGTCAATGCTCCCTCCAAATCCTTTCCATTCACAATATGGAGGAGCCCAGCCATACCTGCAGTGACAATTCTTACGATTGTTACACAGTCCTCTGTTATGACACGTTGTCAGGTTACAGTCATAGTTTAGCAGTGATACGCTGGTACATGTCCTGTTGATACAAAGCTTGTCACTACCACATGGCGTGCCATCTTCCACAGCCCCCTTGTCATCGATTGGCATCCCCACGTGGTAGTCGAGACCCCAACACATTTTATCTCCAACAGGGGTTTGGACTAGAGTTTCGTGGTTCTGCAAGAGAGGCAATTTGTTTATGTTTTCACACTGGATCCTACCACATAAGACATTCTCAATACTGCATTTTGTAAAATGGATATTATTATGAATACCACAATTCCCAAACCGGTCACCTCGCGTATTCACCGCTTTGAAGCAATCTAAACGACCAGCCTTTGCTTTTTTGCCAAAGAGATACTGGCACTGTTTACTGCGAGAAGAACATTTTCCTCGATAGCAATAAGCACCATCTTTGCAAGGAGTTCCATCTTGCACATAGACATCTGTTGGGCACAAAGGGGAAGTCCCACTGCAATACTCTGGCAGGTCACAGTTGCCAGTACTCGCTCTGCAGAGTGTTCCTGCCGGAAGGACCCGACATTTCTTGCAGCATTTTCCAGAAGCACAGACGGAAGCTGCAGTTAACGTGCAGTTTGGGTGACAACAGGGATCCTTTCTGCAGCTTGATGCTGAACCACAGTCACATTGCTCTCTACCTTCTACTATCTTATTCCCACAGTATTCACGCCTCATGGTGTAGAAAGTGCCGGGTTTTGGTGGTTGGCGAAGGCAGTTTGCGCCTTGCCCCAGCGTATCAAAGTAGTATTGATAACTGCAGTCACTGAACGCATCGGTGTCAACGCTGCTTTCATACATAATGCATTTCTTTCGTCTGCATTTACAGTCTGGCTTATCATGGTGCATCCCAAGATTATGGCCCAACTCATGGACAAACGTGATAACAAAGGTGGACAACTTCCTATTAGTGAAAGAAGTGACTGCCGATGACCAGTGCCTATCACAGACAGACCCTAGAAACGCCAATCCCAGGCTTTTTCCAAAGCTCTGAAATGCAAATAAGTGTGCAGTATCGTGGCGCATCCGTGGAAACAGGTCTGATTTCCGCCACTTGTTGAAATTGTCAAGTACCTTGTTGATAGAATTAGTAATGTTTATATGGTTGCTTTTGGTCCAGATTTCCAACCCCACAAGAAACAGCCGCAGGGAAAGCTGTTCGTACAGAGAGTCTGCAATGTTGATGATTTCTATGACTTGCCTCAGGACTTCGGATTCGTTACGGCCCGTCTTCACAAACCGCACATTGTCCACAACCACTACTATCTTCAGATACCTGATGTGTGTCCACCAGCCCTCTACCATCTCCTCTTCCTGCTCCTCTGCCGCCTGGGGGGCCTTAAACCAGGGCAGCAAAGCCTTTTGGTGCTTTAGCTCCTCTGGGGTCAGCCCACAGGTGGAGCCCAGGGGGTTGTTGGCCTCCTCCATGCGGTAGAGGATGTGCCGGAAGGTCGGATCGTTGGGGATGGGCTCAATCTCATAGGTGCCATCCTCCATCCAGACCACGCCATGGAGGCCCCTGCCGCAGGTGCTGAGGGCCACCAGGGAGCCAGGGCTCCCCTGCACCTCGCCCTGGTAGAAGCAGTTGTCCTGCACGACGGGGTGCTCCTCCCAGCGGGCTCCATCCTTGCCGTAGGTGACCAAGGTGAAGGGGCGGGAGACCAGGCCCTTTCGGGGCCGCAGGAGCAGCACCCGCGGCCGCCCCTCCACCTCCAGCCAGTAGGAGACGGTCGAGGAGGTGGTGCCAGCCCGGGGGCTCAACTGCCGTGGCACTGTCACCCAGCTGGCGGTGACACGCAGGTCCCCAGACAGGTCCTCCAGGGTGACAGGACAACTCGCCAGGCCCAGCAGCACCAGCAGCCGTACTAGTGCCCCCATGGCTGCTGCCCCCACGACCCGCTTTGTGAAGAAAGGATGGAGTCCGCACGGACCCTGCGTGAGGGGAACCACCTTCAGGCCTCCAACTGCCCCTCGGCGGGGAGGCAGCAGCTCTCTGAGGCCTCCAACCGCCCCTCGGCCGGGGAAAGCCACGGCTCTCCAAGGGCCTCCAACTGCCACTCAGCTGGGGAGGAGCGGCACTAAATTAGCCCGCTACAAACACTTTCCCGGCTTCTTATAATCTTCATTTTCATATTAATAGGCTTTTCTCCTGCTGAGCAGGCATAGCAAGGAGGGGCCC
>BJBW01013554.1:0-35791 GCA_004320125.1 Scolopax mira | reverse complement strand
GGCCCCTTCCCTGGAGACATTCAAGAGGAGGCTCGATGAGGCCCTGGGCAACCTGGTCTAGTTGGTGGTGTCCCTGTGACTGCAGGGGGGTCGGACTAGATGACCTTTGAAGGTCCCTTCCAGCCCAGATGATTCTATGATTCTAAATTAAGACAGTAAAAAAAATTTTAGTTAGCCAATACATACCAATTCTGAAACAAGCACCACTCATTTGAAATCTAGGAAAACTGACAAGCTGGTCACATCCCAACTCTGAAACTTAGAGGCCAAATCTAAGTCTGGTGATGCTCATCAATTCAAAACTATGTACTTTTGATATACAAGGCACTTTATTTCTAGACAGCATAAAAATTTAACTTATTTGTTTACTTTGAAAAGTTGAACTTTGAAGTCTAAGCTTAAAATAATTTAGTACCATGGCTAACATAAAACATGTTACTTCTGAAGATTTCCAAGCTCAAGACACCACTAGATTGTGAAGAGTGTAGGAAATGAGCGTACTATACCTGATAGTAATCTCTGCTTCGTCCCACTGGACCTTGGCAGATGTGCTGCCTTCCTTCACTACTCCAAGCAAGGTGGCATGACGTCCAGTTTGCTTGTGTACACACCGACCTCCAACTCTAAGACCAGCATCAACTCCACCAATTACTGCTAGAACAGGCCACACTTCCACACAGAGCATCTTCAGCTGCAGTTCTGAAAGGTCAGCCAGACCGTGCCTACTGTGTTTGCTCTTCTCCTCCTCTTTATTTTCTTTCTCCTCTCTCACCTCATTCTCCTCTCGACTCTGAATTGAGCGACTTTTCTTCAGCTTTTGGCCTGCTTCTTTAAGACATGTTTTGATTTTATTCAGTCTTTCCATCATTTTTTTATTGATGCAGTGTGTCCAACGGTCTGTGCGATGAAGGATACGAATGAGTTGGATAGTGGCTTCTGCCAGTACTGCAGCAACGGGACTACAGATGGGGTCACCGGGTAGCAAATCTCTTGGTGTACCACGCATCTGCATATCACAGATTTTCACCTAAGCGTTTAAAGAGAAGAGTTTAAAAATTATCTTCTCAACATACCTGAAGAAGTTCATTTTATAAACGCAGGAATCCCTTGCTAAATGAAAAAATTACTAGCATTGTCATTTTTGCTTCAGATCCCTACGAAATCCACCTTAACACTGATCAAAACTTGCATCCCTTCAAACTCAAGATGCTGAAATTACAACAATCCATGGTTTCTCACATGAGACTCTCTGGAATTCCTAATACTACATTCTCCCTGGTTTCTGGAGAATGCAATTTTGTGTGTGGAACATTAAGTCTGTAAATCAATTCTAAATAATAAAATACATATTACATTAACAATAGATTGCAAAATATAGGAATTTATAAAAAGTCTAGCTAGTGTGTAAATAACATAGCTATGTATGTTATAAACCAAAATGAATAATCGGTGACATCCTCAGCACTTATTAACTATCACCCCTATCCCCAAAAGCCCCAACATCCATAGCATGGACAAAGAGGAGAACAGGAGGGAAAGGATAAGCTTGTGACCCATTGTTGAGGGTTAACCACACAGGATCTCTACCCCCAGCAGGATGGGGAATGACCAGAAGGAACAAAGTGAGATGTTGAGGGACTAAAACATTATAATAGCTTTTTGGTCATAAATCCAAAACATAGCACCATATGGGCTGTTATGAACAATATTGACTTTATCCCACCCAAACCCAGTAGACCTATGCAGATGAACATTTAAGTTACCTTTTCTCCTGGATTACTGCTATAGAACATAACACAAGGGTACAATTCTGCTGCATCCACATCTTCAAAAGCTAGTTTTGGTTCCTATTTAAAAAACAAAACCAAAACCCCTACATTCAGAACACCTTAACAAGCAAAACCATGAAAATTTATACCTGCGTTATAACTCTTGCAAGTACTGAAACTGGCACACATCTTAATTATCATGCTTAGCTTTATACAAAATATCCATGCCAAATTACTGCTCTAAAAAACACCAAAAAACAATTAATGTTTAATACCTCTCCATTTTTACCAAAGGAAATAGTTCTTGCTTCCATATCTAATACACATGTGATGAAATCTCCTTGGGTAAAGCTGGACAGAGTCAAAGTTTGTTCTCCATTGTGGTAAAGGTTACCACTATAGGCTCTATATAGCCACATATCTGAGGTAGTGCGATGGTTAAAATCGTGTACTGGCCAGCGGGAAACTCCTACGCATGTGCCTTCATTGCCTCGATTCTCCTTCACAATGTAGAACTAGCAGGCAAAACAAAACAGATAAGGAAAAAAGTCAAGAATATATATTTTAACACAATAAAGCAATGAAAATTTACTTTGCTTATATTTAGGTATATTTCTGGTTTTACTCATGATGCTTTAAATACATAAAAAATAATAAGCTAATAAGCTAAAATCATGCTGTACCTTTAAAATGGCATCTTGGTGTATAAGGTCAGTCATTACCGAGTCATTTAAACTTAACATACTAGTAACTAAGAAAACGGTATGCAAATATATAAAGAAGTTGTGCTTTTTCCAGACTCAAAATGTACACACCCAGTAGTTGGGTTACAAGTGCTAAAAATAATATTACAAATAAGTAAGCTTGACTCTTCCCATTCACAGTGACTAATACAGACTCAAATTATAAAAGTGTAATGCTCAAAGATGGTACTAATAAGGATTACAACTGTGTATGTATCTACATTCCCCAAAAAATTATTTTTAAAATGATATATTTACATCTGGTCTTGTCAGTCAGAATGATGTGCATTTTTGCAAGAAAAGGAAATGGTTTGTGAAGTGTTTTTCTAAAGAAAAAATTCAGTACCTACATATTTCAGAAGGTAACTTTTGCAAGACAATGCACCTTTGTGCTGACTACGGATCTTAGGGACTAGTACCATCACCTCTACACATACACAATACATCTTCACTCCAATCTCAGTACTGAAATATCCAAATTGCAGCGCTCCAAACCACCACAAACTCTTCACTTTGAATTGAAAATCACAGAATTATAGAATCATTTAAGTTGGAAAATACCCTTAAGATCATTGAGTCCAACTGGAAACCTAACACCACCAAAATGCCATTTACTCAAGAATGTTGTCATAAGAGAAAAAATATAGGTAGCTGTTGTTTGTAAATCAGTAATTTACAAAAAAATGTAAGAGAGGTTAAGAAATACACTTTTATGAAACCTACCTTCCACTGGTAACACCCAGAAGTAACTCCAGTGGATGCTAAACCATATCCTTTACCTCCACTTCCATGAGTGAGAATCTGCCCATTCTCCACTATGCAGCATTGAGCTTTCTCAGGATCAAAAGATACTTCCTGTATGGGAAGATTCTCATCTTCATCTTCAGACTCTCCTTGCTTCTATCAGAAATAGGACAATATATTTGTGGTAAATGTAACTCAGCAGCATTCATTCACGAGAGAAAGCAAAAGCATGGTTACCTGTAGCTTCATTTCTTGTTCTTTCTCCTTTATTTGAATTGCATGCTTAGCCTGAGCTATTGGAGTCTCCCACATGCAGTCAGACAGAAGTGAGAATAATCGTTCAACAACCTGGGGTATTAGAATACAATTCAGATAATTTTAAATCCAAGATGAGGACAATAAATAGTACTATTTTGTTTTACTTTGCTTTGTAGGTAAAGATGCCAAAATATTTAGTGCTCTTAGATAAGCAAATATCTACACCAATCCTCACTTGATTTGGATTCTGAACAAACCTCTGAAACATTTAAAAGTTTAATGGGAGTTTTTGAAGAAAAGTGTAAAAACTTATAACAAAATATAAAGACCTGAGCCATTTGATCATCCTCAACGCCAGATTCACAAGCAGGTAATACAGCTTCCAGTACATGAAGTGCAAGAAGTCTAGTCCTCAAATTGCCAACCAAGGGAACTCCTAAAGATGGAACAGTATGTTTAATAACCTGAAAGTAACTTCTGCATCGGGCACACACCTCTGATGCCAGCTGCGTGCCACCAGTACACAATTCTCCCAAGTGTAACTTGCATGTACTTTTACTGAAGTTAGTTGCGATTGTTCAATACGTAACACATGTTCTAACAGGACCGATTTTCAGTTCCTGCAGTTCTAACGGGAACTGCACTTCAGAAATGCAAGTAACCATTAAGCACATCTTGAAAAGATCATACCTAAGCAACACTTCTGAGAAGCAATGTTAAGAAGAACTTCTGTCCACTTTGGAGATGCCATTTTTGACTGAATTGCTTTTGAAGACACAACTCGACGTAGGAAAACAAGAAAATCTCCCAAGTGCAATTCTGCTGCATGTTGCTTCCGGAGGGCAGCTAGGAAGTTAAATAAGAAGTTTTCATTTACAACTTTATTATCACAACCTTATCAACACTCCCTGCTATTGGCAATAAACTGTTCTGTAAGTAAAAATACAACAATTGGTTATTACAAGATGATTGTCTGTTCTCCTTGGCTGGCTGAAGGGTGCCCACCAAACTGCTCTCTCAATTCTGCTCCTCAGCAAGATAGGGAGGAAATAAGATGAAAAGTTTGTGGATGAAGATAAGGGTAGTGAGATCACTTACCTTCACAGGCTAAACAGATTCACCTTGGGGAAGATTAATTTATTGCCAATCAAAAATAAGAGTAGAATAGTGAGAAACAAAGACAAAATTGAGACACCTTCCCCATACCCGCCTCTTCTTCCCAGTCTTGGTTTAATTCCTAACTCTTCTACCTTCCCACCCTCAAGCAGAGCAGAGGAATCAGAAAAACGAGGGGGTTGTGATCCCTTCATAACACTTTGTTTCTACAACTCCTGCTCCATAACAGGCTCTTCCAATGGGCTGCAGTTCTTCAAGAACTGCTCCACTGTGGATCTTTTTCCACAGGATACAGTCCTTCAGGATCAGACTGCTCCAGCGTGTGTCGCTCACAAGCCACAGTTCCTGCCAGAATCATGCTCCTGCATGGGCTCTCCACAGGCTGCAAGCTACCTTCAAGGCATATCTACCCATAAACATACCCCTGATTTGTATTCCAAGAAAATGTTTGTGGAAAGAGAAGACCTCATATCCTAATTTCTATTGAATTAGTTATCTTATGAACTCATCAACCATTGCATTATTTATAAGAGAAGACATTTGTAAGCACAACTAAAAACATATGTACATCAAAACATATGTACATATGTACAAGCTACAACTAAAAATTTCTTCAAATACAGACTTTCCACAGCACTTCAAAATCCCCATTAAGAAACTGGAAAATATGTGAAGATATTAGTATTTCAGAAAATCTTTTGTTGCAAATTTTTTTAGAATGACAGGGTAGGGTAAACCTCTTCCTATCCATTCAAACTGCAAAACTGCATAATACAAAGCAAATGTAACAATTTCCTGAATTAAGCTATATATATTAGCAGTTTGAAACTTACGACAATGAAATTTCTGCAACTGTATTTATGAAAGCCACTATTACCAATCACTCACTTGTGGAGGAAAATAATATTCTCTTCCTAATTCCAAACCAGACAGAGTAATTGTTATTCTCAACCTGCTCCTACCTTTAAATTGATTGATGTATCAAGCTACATAAATCTGAACTGAGCAGAAAAACATTTGATGATCTTATTTAATCTAATTTACAGAGTTAAGAATGACTCCACAATAATCAATACAGCAGAACGAGTGATGATCTAGCATTCAGTGGTTTCTTTTTAAGTTTTCTGGTATTTAAAAAATAAACAGAAATAACATAAAACATAACAGAAACAATGCAAGATAATTACCTCTGAAGTCTCTCTTCTCATTTTCCCCATTTGAATCTGTCTTTTTTGATTCTACTTCATCTTCCTCACCTTCCTCTTCTCCAAAGGAGGCCATAAGCATCACACCAGCTTGTGATAACAAGTTCTTCAGTTGACTGCATAATAAATCCAGCAAAGACTGGACCACCTTTGGGCTCAGTTTGTCAGCATAGGTTCTATACACATACACAAACAATTAAATATAAGAGTATTTGAGAAGAGTATCCAAGGAACATAGTAACATAAAAGATAGAACTACAAACTCAGTGCAAGTGACAACTGGGCCTAATACATCACTAATTCTAATTCATTCGGTTGCAGCACGTCATTTTTCCTCATCCTCCACCATATGCTTGGCAGATTATTCTTATTTGAACCCTATTTTTAAAACTTTAAAACTGTCCAATCTTTGGAATCAAAGGATTAATTTCCAGTATTTTTAAAGGGTGCTGAAAAGCTTAAGAAGTAAGTTTTCTGGAAGCAAGGAAGCATGCCATACTTACCCTGTGGTGATAGCGAGGATCTGAAGTAGTCTTGTACTGGCTACTTTCAAAGCTGTGCTGAGCTGAGAAATACCAGTTTTGGGCAGCAACTGCAGTGGTTGTCCTAACATGGTGTCTGTGCCACACAACTGTGATAGCACATTGAGCAGACCAGTGGAAATGGCCAAGGAGACATCAACAGGCTGATAGTGCACACTTAGAGCAAAGACTGTTACCAACAGAAGACGCTGTTGTGCTTCTAAGATTAAAATAAAGGTTTTTTAATTAATAAGCTGTTTAGGGTAAGAATACTAAGGCAGAAGAACAGCAGATTATTTTTTAAATAAAATGTAATGAGTTAAATTATCAAGTAGAAGAGTTAGCCTTCTTTGTCAGACTCTTTGAAGTAGTCTTTCTGATGTACCATCATAGCCCCCTTTAACTCAATACAACCTCTATGTCAAAGTTGTCCAAAGAAGAGTATCATGCAGATCTCGTTTGTGATGTATATGTTCTGAGGCTAAATCTCAAACCGCAATTTTCTCTCTAGGGTATGTGTGACTGGGTGAAATATTTAATCTTCTACTTGTTTACTTCAATTTGACTCTCAAGAAATTTCTTTCAACTCCATTTTAATTGCAAGTGAAACAACAAAACAATTCAGGTAAGAGTGTCCATTAGGATCTACCAGCAAATTAAATTATATAACTCTCTTCTGCACTGAAGCTCTCACTCAGTGCATGTACAAAGGCACTAAGAGGTGCAGAGTTCCAGATATTCCTTAAGGATAAAAGCACACACAATATCTGGGTAGAGAAGGCCACAAGAAAGGGCTTCCAAAACAGGCAAGATGCCCTGTTCCTTAGTTTTGGGTTTAAAGAACGTTCACTTGAACAAAATAAAAAAAATAATAACGGGAGCCTTCAGAAAACTCCTTATCTCTGAAAAAGTTAAAAATCACTTTGAAGCCCCAAAGACATGGACGACTGTGGAAGATTGTGGTATGTGGAATAGAAAGGTTGACAATACTTAAAAGTGTTAAAATAAAAAGGGCTAAAACTTGAAGAAAATTATGACCTTTGATAAAAAGGTTAAAAAGCTTCTCTCTCAGATAAAGTCAGACAGATACTTCAGTGAATTCTGGTCACTAACATCAAAGTCTGCTTCGTTAAAACATAAAAGCTGTTGTACTGCATCTTAGAGGACTTATTTTGCAAATCTTGTTTTCACTTACCTATGTGATGCTTATTAGCTTGCAGAGCTCTTTCTAATGTAGCAGATAATTGCTGGTAAATTTTGTGCACAGCCATTTGGATTTCAATTTGAATACTTCTCTTAGCTGCTCTGATACCATCCTGGGTCAAAAAAGTGAATATTAAAAGAACTGATACATTTTCATCATTCAGTTACTGAAACAGCAGAAAGGATTAAAGTCTGTACCTGGTAGTGATGCAATCTTACACTCTCTCCTTTGGTGCCTGAATGTCCTACAGTGCCCAAACCAAAGCAGCCAGCAAGAAACTGTAGTCTAACAGAAGTAAGCAAGGAAGACGACTGAAATCCTGGTACTTGTCGACTTCCCATTAATGGCACACTGCCTTTTTCCTCCATCCCTGATAGAAGCACTAAAATCTGATGAAGCGCTTCCAAACGAAGCTAAAAATAAAGGCAGGCAAAAGACCACATTAAGTAAGTAGCAAGTACCCTTAAAAATTAGAATTATATCATCTTCAATCGTAAACGAGAACAAATGAAGTAGCTGTTTTCGCACTGATGCTTTTTTTTTTAAAAAAGGCAGTTCTTCAATTTTTGTTTTGGAGTTTATTTACATAAAGTTTGCAGTTCCAGTTAAAATACTTTAGCAGAAAACAGAGGAAAAATGTCCTTAATATACAGAAATTGGACAATCTTTTTTAAAACCCCCTGAAATAAGCATAATGTATGAAGAATAAGAAAAGGTATTAAACTGAAACTTACCTCAGCCCTCAGCTGCTGCTGCTCCATTGCAATTATTGATGCTTGTGGACTGGTGGACATGCTCTCCTCTGGTTCCTTAAATCCTGGCGAGTTTCCCACATCTCCACTTACAAAGCTGACGACATTCTCAATCAAAGTATGAACTCCAAGGGATCTTGAGAGATCAAAATCGGACTCAACAAATGAGTAGGAGGAAGTGTATAACCAATCTCTGTTGTGTTTCAGTCGAGCCCATGAATCACTTAAAGGTTCCACTTGACTATGTATTGCTCCTAAAGATATACATAATGAAGTCTCATAAATTCCAGTTTACCACGTAACCTATTTTGACAGTAGGTAAAGACTGATCTGCTGTTATTCATACAGGTGGAAAATGGGATATTCATGTTAATTATATCATGCATTAAGCAACTTCGAGCAAAACCTTTAATTTAAATTTACAGCAATTTCCCTACAGGAAAGGCTGTATTTCTTTTAATTATGTTAAGCAGTATTGCAACACGCTGCCAAGTGAGAAAACAAAAAAGAGAAGCCACTCAGACTGCTCAGCTTTAAGCTAGAACACTGAATAAAAATGCTTTGCAACTAAATGACAAAATTGTAAAGAAAAGATTTGCTACAACAGAAATTGTGCACTCTAGATATTTCTTTTAAGGGCTAAATACAAAACAAGTGTGTTCTTTTCTGGTTGCAATCAAGCCACTAAATATTTTATAATTTTGAAAAAACACAATGTTATTTTGGATGAAATAAGGGAACAGAAACCTTTTATTCTACACTAACAGAGAGCATTTACTTTGTTATGGTTCAAGACATACATGTATATTAAATACTATCTACAGCATATATTAGATCTTTTTCTTCATCATCTGGCAATTTCACAAGTATTTTCAAGTATTTCCTATTACATTGTCATGTCATTACACTACCTGAAACTTTACCATCAATAAGAAACGTATTCAAACAAACATCAGTCATCAATCTGCAGCACTGGAACTTACTTATGAACATGTATTTTATCTCATTTACAAAAGAGTTTTGCTAGAACGCTATCCCTGGCACAAACGAGTGCAACGTCACTTAAGTCATACCTTTATTACCAAATATACATATCAATACAAGTTGATTTTATGGTTTTTGTAAATGCTGTTAGTTGATTTGGAGCCATGCAAGGTACTACCAGAGGGCAGACCCTGAGCAAAAGAACTTTCCATCTCTACAGATAGGTAAAGTATGGAGACCTATGTAGAAAACTAGTGTATATTTAAATTCTAGTTTGAATTATCTTAATGGAATATAGTTTTTAAATATGAATGTCGTTTGTGCACAATGAGCTATAGGTATAACTTGGAGAATCACAACCCATTCACAGCACTCATATAAATATGATTAAATAGATATATCATATAAAAATTTATTAAATTTAAACACTACTTTTCAAAGTGTAATCTAATTTCTTCTGTTTTATCCGACACAGTAATATTACCTGGTTTACACAGAACAATCTATTTTGTTGTATTTACTAGGAAAGAATTTAAAGAAATTCTACTTCTTAATTTTAGAAATAAGGTATAAGACAAAGTAGAATAAAAGGGTGCTAAAATTCTCAGTTTCACACAGGAAGGAGTTTCCTAGCGTATGCATGGTGAACAGAGCCCAAAGAAGAGCCTCAGATTTCCTACAGGAAGAGTAGCTAAATCATCACTAAGTCCACAAACTGCTGCCTATGTAGCAACAACTATTTAAAAAGCCTCCATAAGCCCTATGGTCTTTCAACAGCCAGCCCAAAGTGACACTGGCTTTCTGATCTCTAACTGTCCTACCCTATACTGTGCCAACTATGAAGCACAGCACAGAATCAAATGGTTTGTAAAAAAAAAAAAAAAAGCAATTCCATTGTCTTAAATCATAAGCTTTAGGAGACCTCTCAAGGAATAAGAGAGCATCAGAAGAAAATTTAGTTTTGATAATGAACAAAACTTATTAAGTAAAAATCCCACCACATATTAACAAAAACATAAACTATTTCATATTTGAAAAAAGATGAGTTCTCTGCTAATAATTTTAAGTGTAAGAATGTTTAAATGAAAGAATAATTTAAAACTCTTTCAAATTAGGAGAGAAGTCCAACTGCAATTATGCAGATTAAACATAAAATAAGAATAGTTATAAACAAAGGTATATAGTTTAAAACCAAGTATGTCAGAAATCAAAGCAGTATATTTCAGAATTGAAAAAAATTAACAATCAGGGCACACAAATCTAAGACAAAGTAATTTTGTTTTCCTTGAAGATGTTAAATATCAATAAAGAATCAAAAGTATGATTGTATATTACAACTGAGCTTGATTCTGTGTAATTGATATTACACAGAATTCATTGCAGCTTAGCACTTCCATCAGCCTCTACAATCACATGAATAGTTGCACATAAGAATAAACCTTAAGCTTATAATAAAAAAAAATGTTTACTTGTCCTTATAAGCCAGCTTGTAATAATGAGTCTTCTAAATGAATGTGGCACAACTGCAATACACACTTCATAAAACATAAAATATGTAGGGAAACTATAGAGACAAAAAAATAAACATGCCATCAGTTACTTGCTTGAAGCTCTTCTTTTTTCTGGGGCTCAACTGGCCAAAAAGGAGTAAATACACTACACCACACAAGAATCAGAAGACAAAAGCAGACATTTGAAACAGAAAGTAACATTTCATAACTCTCTTCCTCGTATCATTTTGATTTAAGACTTAAATGATCAGTCTCATCTCAATCAATACAACAATATATCAAGCAGCAAAGTTTTGGGGAAAAAATATTTACTCCTGTTTTGAATTAGTATAGCCTAGGTAACAGACTTTCTAAATTCTTCACCTTTTTTTCAGGGAAAAAGAATAATCCCTTTTAACACAGTTATATGCACAAGACACATTTACACCCCTTAATCAAACACGATCTTTCAATTTCCAAATGCAGAACTCGTATTATTACAGGCACACAAAATTATTTCAATTTAATTTGGATTTAAGTTGCTGCTTGTTTCAGAGTTGCCCAATTGTGTTAGTAGAGTGCTACAGTACACACAAGCACACCCAAATTCACCGAACCAAGATTTACATGAAATAAGAACCAAGACCGGATGACTCTCGTTTGTCTCTCTGTAACTATATTTATGATTGCACTGATAAATACACTTTCTTTACGGTTAAGTATCTAATGCATTGTGCAGTATCCTGCAGGGACTGTACAGAATAGGTACAGCATTTTCAGGCATACTCTCTGGATCTGCAAAATTGAAAAAAAATTAATCCAAACAAAAAAAAACCCTAAGGTGTTATATATGAGGGGAAAATATTGATGTGCTCATCATCCCTCAGGACAAAGTATTGAAAAATATTTCTTTTGCAGAAATGGGAAAAAAAAGGTTGCATAGGGAAGTCATGGATACCCCATCCCTGGAGGAGTTCAAGGCCAGGCTGGATGGGGCTTTGAGCAACCTGCTCTAGTCAGAGGTGTCCCTGCCCATGGCAGGGGGGTTGGAACTCGATGATTTTTAAGGTCCCTTCCAACTCAAATGATTCTATGAAAAGTTTACTAATTCAGAAATAACCAAATAATAGCAAGGAACAAGATATCCAAAAGATCCTTAGGCTGAAGTAGGAAAACTGCAGTCATAATTCTGAATAGATACAATAGATGAAGAAAGCAATTAGTTTAAACATTGGATTGTGGCTAAGATGTTGAGCAAAAAGAGAATGCTTTCCTTCCACACTCATCTGCAAGACCACAGAAGTACGGTATTAGTAGTGTTTCTACTGCTAGTTTTCTACATTGCAATTTATGAACAGGAACAGCTTTCATACTATAAAATCAGACTATAGCCAAAAATGAGATTCAATTATTAAGGAAACGTGATCTGAATTTTAAATAATGAGTTGCTGCATTCAATAAATAAAAATTCTAAAATAAGCCAATCCACTCCAGAGAGAATTACTCTCCTGCCTGTTACAAAAGAACGACTCCCTGATACCTTATACACACTACATTATTTGGGCAACCTCCACAAGGATCAAATACTCTGTAGATAGTTGAGGATAAATCAACCCTACTAAATCTCCGCTGGAAACATCATGTGTGGCCACAGTTCTGTAACAACTAGTGTGGCAACACTCTAGTAAACTTACTAAGAAGAGATGGGAGGAACCTCGTGTCCATATGTTAAAGACATTTTTTTTAGTGAAAATTCCCTCTTCAGTCTCCAAAATAACACAGCATATCAGAAAAAAACCCAATGGTGATAGAAGGAAATTTCTTCAGGAAAAACCTTGCTTTCCAACTAGCTCTGCTTGTCAACTTCCTTCACACACTTAAGAGAACAAATACTTTCAAGGGACCCCTGCAAACTGCAGTAAGATATTCTAAAAAACACATCTAAAAGGAAACAAAATTGAATTTGTTGAAGAATAAACTTCAACTGAAAGAAGTGAGAAGTGTCTCCTACAGTTCTTCAAGACTCCACTTATTCTTTCCCATCTAACACTGACTACTTCACACTCAATCCAACAAAAATTTGAAAAACTCAGATGCAAGTCCCTACCACAGGAGAGAAAGTAAGTCCTCCAGTACCAGAAAACAGGTATCTGCATTTGTTGCCACTGGGTTCAGTTCGCAAATGAGCTATCTGTGCTTCTTTAGGTTTTGGACAGAACAACTGCATTTACCTCTCTTTCTCCGCAGTGTTACACATCGGCACAGAACCTTCTTACCTTCTGTAATAACAAGCTTCTATAGACTGGCTGGTTGATAGTCTATTCTTGCATTATTGCTTATTTCCTGGAGTCTGTGACCAAGACAACCTCATCACTCTAACCAACACTTCAGGAACCATAATCCATACGATATAATGTATCTCAGATTTAACTCAAGATGATTTCCTGGATTACTTTTAGGATAAAAAGGAAAGCGAGTAAAGACTTCTGTCAGATTACTGACAAAGCTAAAAACAGTTTATCCACATACAAGGAATTCCTTTCCACATTATTTACAAATTGAAGTGTAATGAATGCTGCCACCGAGTTTGCTTTACAATTCCAAAAGACTTTAAAAAGCAAGTGACCCCTCAAGTACTCTGCTTAGTGATGAACAGACCTAAACTGCGATTCTAGCAGAGACTCTGCGTCATCCAGAGCAAAGCATGACTTTTTGGTCTAGCTGTGTAAAAAAACATCCTTTGCTTCCTCCACTGCCTTCTGTGAATAAGCTCATCGAGATTCTTCAGAACAAAGCAGCAACAAAAATTAGTACAAAAGCTAAAAATTGGATTTATATTGGAATAATGGAAGAAGTGGTTGCTTGGTTCTGTAGGTGTGCTGGTGTTGAGGAGATGCAAAAACTGAAGCGGTATTTTTTGGCTATGAGCTCTCCATGTTCAAGCACATTTTATGGGAAAAGTTCATTGTTAGCACAAGAATAGATTGTTGTATTTGATACTGAACTTCTCTGACAATTTTTAATTCCTGCAGTCACATGAGTGAAAACAGAATGAAAGTTCATAATTCACTTGACCTCACAAAAATCCTCACTTGCCTCAAAAGAGCATTGCAATTCAAGCAACTAGAATAAGTAGTTATAAAATAGGAAATACTATAACCACGCCACAAAGAAACAGAACTTAACACAGCAAACAGGAGATAATAATTATTTTAAATTTTATTTTAAATACTCAGTTTTAACATCCTGACTGCCATTACATACTGTATTTAACTGCATCACATTTTAACTTAAGGAATACTAACATCACTAAGTAAAAAATAAAACTCACCCCTCTTTCTGTGTGATGATGCCAAATCCAAATCAACATTTCGTCTTCCACTCTAGATTGAAAGATTAATAAAAAGCCTCATTTCTTTAGGTGAACATACGTGGTGTATAATAGTTAAGTATTTAAAATGCATCCCTCACCCACAGAAGAAAGTTAATAGAGCTATAATAAATTCAATTTTTAGCACCATTATATTCTCTTAACAATGGTGGTTACTAAAATAGATCTCTATACTGAAACACAGCATTAAACATTAAACAGATGTACTTCCCACCTAAATAATTATTGACAAACTCTAAATACATAATGCCGGTTTACTTACCAATGAATAACCTTCCTCATCTGATTCTGGCTGAGATAAATCAGATTCACTTCTTGATTTAATCAATCTGTAGTTTGAATTTGCATGGATTGAGCGACTTTCTGCAGTAAGACTTTCACTCCTGCTTCAGGTGAACACACATTTGTGCATGCACGCACACACAGAAAGAAAATACTGTTATTAGGCAAAAGAAAGACTTCATAGTAAATTCAGCAGGTACCACTGTTTTCTCTGGGAGCAGACTGTCACAGAAAATCACAAGACCACACCAAAGAGGAAAAAAGCGGTCTGATGGCTTCAATTATTATGCTTATAAAGGGTATTAGTAAACTTTGTGACTTCTTAACCCTTTATTGTCCAAATGAACAAATAGCAACCACAAATGACTATCATTCAAGTGCTGTACTAAGTATTACATTCTGTACGTGCACACAAATGCTTCTAAACTGAGAGGACAAGAAAACAGAGAGTGAGTAAAAAAGCACTGAAATTATGAAAAACCCACCCACAGAACGCATCCTAAAGTCAATATGCTGAAGCTGAAAGCCACTTTTACAACAGTGGCAGCCATCCATGGTTTAGGGACTAGACTTACAAAAAGAGGCAAAAAGAATAAAAGAGTACTGCATAAATATAATCTCCCTCAGAAATCACTATCAATATCTTCATTTAAAATATCAGAGCAGAGTTTCTGAAGTAGACTCAGGAATTCACTAGTAGCACCTGCTATGTAATTCCTCTGTTATATCCTAATAAACACACAGAAATATCTTTAGAATAAAAATTTAAATGGGTCAAGTTTATAATGGCAGGGGAGTTGGACTAGATGATCTCTATGGTCCCTTCCAACTCCCAAAAATTCAGTGAAATTCAGTGAAATTCAGTGAAGTTTAGAATAAAACTAACTTGTGTTATCAAGACTATCTCAGGTTATTAAACGGCATTATGTATTACTTACATTACTTAAATTATACACTTCTCCAATTCAATGAGCTGTCTGGCTTTAGTTTGTTACTCTTACACCTAACAACAGTGTCTTGCATATGCCAATATGCTAGGAATATTTATAAAAATCAATCATGAACAACATTTTTTTCATAATGGGCTTTGAAACTTTTGCTTTCAAACATATCCTACAAAATTTTTTTGGGACACTACTATATAGGACATTGCTAAAGTTAAAGAAAATACAAATACGGTAATAAAAATTACAGACACATAAACAAATTTTAGGAAAAATAAAGAACTTTTCCATTTACCTAAAATTATCTGTACACCTAATGATATTGACTTCATTACTATTCATCACTAAGCCCAACTTTGAAAAGTAAATATGGTCCACAGAGAGTAAAACTCTTATTAAGGTTTTATGTGGACAAAGAAAATTGAGATAAATCACTGTTCTCAGCCAAAAAAACAGTATGGCTGTAGGCAAAAATCTTTTTTCCAAAAAAATTCCAAGAATCCACAGAGGAAAACTGAGGTTATTTAATTAGTTACAAAGGAAGCAGAGAAAAGTTAACTATTCTAAGCAGTCAGAAAACCTCACCTTGTCATGAGTCCGATCCCCTCAGGAGTAGTTGAGGGAGGCTGCTGTAACTGTCCATCCTCCCTTCGTTTCTGGAGCTCCTCAATAACAGGACTTACTCCTAAGATCAATAAGGCACATCTGTGGATGACAGAGTTGCACGCAGCAGTGTACACATCCTGACCTTCTGTCAGATCAGTGCTGATTCTTCGTTCCTGCTGAGGCTGAGGAGGTGGATCATCAAGTCTAGTCCCTGTCCCAGTGTTCATCCTATCTCGATCCCGACTGCGAGCTACTTCACGGGCTGATAGGAAACATTGAAATATTTCTGTAACATGCAACACAAAAAGAAGGTCTTAACTTCTAGACAAAGCTACACAGAATAAAGTATTCATCTACATCTTGAGCTAAAAACCATCCCACTACAAAGAACAATGAATGTTTTTTCAATAGTAAAAGAACGTGTTAATAATACAAAGCTCTAAAAGAAGTCATGCAAACAGGCTAAATGAAGCATTTACACAAGCTTAAGCTTAAAACGAAGAGGAAAATGCAATTTGGCAGAACAGTAAACACTATTCCATTGTTCTACTGCAACCCAACTCCTGTTTGGATAGCATCAAAAAGAAAGGGATTATTTCATGTTTGCCTTTTAGCAGATATATATGAAGTAATGCTTCTGTAAATCTGTATGTCAGACACCAGCATATCTGCATTTCAATACTAAAATAGTTTCAGGCTTTTATTAGCTTTGGTCAGTACAATGAAGATCCTATCAAAATTCCTAGCCTTCACTTTGCTTAATTCTGCCATTGTCTTAGATGCCATTGTCTTCTTCTGAAGAAACCAAGTTGTGAGACCACATCATCTAAGGACCTAAAGTTCTCTTGATTTAATCATTTTCATTTTACAGGTTCAGTTCCCATTATGAAAGGCAAAAGTAAATCCAAACACTTCCACGTTGATATTAATAGTTAAAAGCAGAAAGGCATCAAGAACACAAACGGAACTCTGCATGTTAGATTTAGCTTCCCTTAGCATCTGCATCATCTTCCTATTTACTTGTGCCCATAACACTACTGTCTCTCTGGATATTTCTGGATATATTTCCTTTATTGTACCCAGAAGCTCTGTCAAGATAGAGTTTGAGAACACTACGCATGTGCCCAGGAGAACTGCATATAAAGCAACAAAAGCATATTGCATCTACTGAACAGGTAACAGACGTGTAACACCTTCTGGAACCATAAATTATCTCATGAAGGAGCACTTCAACTCCACAGTACACTTTCAGGAAAGCCTACTGCATTGTGGATACAATGACACATCACACAGAAACTAAAGGTGTAACATACATTTTGGTTTATAAGATCCCAAACAGGAATATGGGACTCCTAATGGGGAATTATAAACACTGACAGCACAACAGATGATGACAGCAGAGACTGGAAAGAGATAAACATTCTAAGAGCAGCTGTATGAACAGTATTTGGAAAAGAAAAAAAAAAATGTATCTACGGAAAATATTTCAGGTCAGCCAATTTTCTTTTTTAAGCTACATACATATATTCTACAGTAATTTTCAAAGGCTAACATGGTTTCTTTCTTTGAAAACACTAGAATAACAACAGAAGAAAAAAAAGGGTGACTGTGTGTTGCCTCACTAAAATTGGAAAAATTAAGTATGACTACCCCATAGCGCCTGATTACAAGCCCAAGTCAGAATAACAGTTTGTGAAGTTCACCTTTCTCAAGCTACTTTCTGAAGAATTAAATGAGTTTTTTAGACAATCCATAAGAAAGCAAATAGTGTGACAAATACCAAACTTGGACTAAAACTTCAAAACTTTTAACAGATTCAAGAAGAGATATTCAAAGATACCATTGAATTCCAACTCAGTCAACCCACTGTTATAAACAGCAGTTTTGTTTCCAATGTCAGAGTAACAGTACCCTTCAAAGCTTATTACATACAAGATTTAACACATACAAACAAAACAAAAGTTCTGTATATTAATACCTAGGAAAACTCCGATATCTATTTAATAAAAGTTTGGAGAAAACCATATGAAACCCTTCGTCTTGTAGATAGTGCATATAAGAAGTGCTGGTACATGTCAGATACCCTGGGAATGTCCACTTGCCTAATATTCACATTGCCTCGTAGCAGAAGACTTTTCTGAACCAATAAAAGCACTACACTGTTTTATAAAAATAAACTTCTCACAATCTTTAGGCAGACAAATTTTTCATAACCTTTTAAATAATTTCTCCATTTTATCTCAGAGAAAAAAACATATTGTCCTTCCAAAGCCCATTATAGTATTGACACACATAACTAGTACTTACTACCAGCTGTCATAACTTCATGTTCTCTTTCCTCCTCTTCATCTTCTTGTTCTGGGTGTCCTTCTTCTCTGTCCCGCTCTGCCTGCTCCTCCATTTCTGCTTCTTCATCAATTGTACGAGTAAAAGAATGTTCTTGACTATCGACATCAGCAGATTCCTGGTTATCTAACATCTTGATTAAAAAAATGTGAAATTAATTCTCACCAAAATGAAAAAATGAACAAAAAAGGACATGGATATTTAATAAGGTTTTTTCCTATCAAAAAGATACTTTTGATATTGTGTGAAAAAACAACAAAACCAGCAGTTTACATTCAAGGCTTTAAATAAATAAGTTGAAAAATTTCATTTTTCTTTAATAACTGTTACTGAGATTATTTGCAGAAAACTGTCTCCATGTAATGCTTACTTAGACTCTGTTGTCAAACTTTGACACTTCAGCATCAAAGTCTTTAGCAACCATATGCTGTTGTCTCATAAAATTTTCTCCCTTTAAAAAGGCCAAGAATATGATAAAACTTACTTCAATGGACAAGATTTTGGTACTTCAAGTGATATGTTCCCATTTTCAGTCTTACCAGCAATGAATTTGCAGTTCTTGTCCTCCTTTTTATTTCAATGAAATCAAATAGATGCACAGACTAAGATCAAAGGTTAGCATATAAGGTGCACAAGAAGAATAACAGTCTTAAAATTTGAATTTAAAAATTCTTTCTGATCCAGTGGATATATTTGAGTTGATGCCTTCCTTCAATCTGCAGATACAAGTGCTGACCAGCAAAATACTACCTAGTAGACAATTTTCCAATGCAGGTAACAGCTTTAGGCAATCTGAAGGTGGCAAAGCTTTAAATACAAAACATAGTTACACCAGAGGTTTTAGATACTTTAAAAGGTAATTAATCCTAAAAATCTTGGGACATATGCATCCCACCAGCATAATTCATCTGCCCTCTCCTGGCATTTTTCATTTCTGAAAAAACAAAAGGCCTTGATAGCAGGTGATCATGGCCACTAGCACCTCTTATTTGCTTTCTTCATTCTATCATTAAGCCTATGAAAATGCAAACCAGCTATATTTCCCCCAATAATATTAAATCGGAGATTTTCCTGAAGCAACAGATCGACTGCTTGCATTTAGATTTCCTGCCTTGTATCTGCATAATAAGCTTGAGGACTTCCGGGAGTAATGGAACTTCTTGCACACACAGAGTACATGGTACCTAACTGTGAGCACACACAGAAGTTATAACATGAACACGAACCATCGGATTTATTATGCGTTTAGAAAATAATCACCGTGTATGCTTGGTAAGACAGAGAACCACCGGGCTTAACGTATGCATACTGTGCTGTGTACACATGCTACATCCAATGCTTTCAGAAGTCCTGAATCTCTTGCAGATGTCTGATCCCTACCATAAGAAAGGAAGGGGTAAAGATGTGTATCCCCTTAATAGTAATTAAAAGGAGGAAACAGACCTACATGATTTTAAAAAGCATCACTAGCCCTTTATAATGCTGCTAACAAGCCTCATAATCCTGATGTCAAGTGAGAATTTCCTTGATTAAAAATATCCCACTTGTAGATTGTAAACAGCAATTAAAAATCCTATGACAGAAACCTTAATCCTACTTTAAGGACTACCTTGTAAGGCTGTTGTAATGCCCAACAGTCCCCAGCCTTTAGTAATTCAATGAACACTTCAATGAACATCATCAATTCTGACCTGGCTTAACAAAATGATTCAGGGCCTACAAGAGAGATGAGGAGGGACCCTTTATCAGGGAGCGGAGCAATAGGACAAGGGGTTATGGTTCTAAACTGAAAGAGTGGAGATCTAGATAATAGATACTAGGAAGAAATTCTTTACTGTGAGAGGGGTGAGACACTGGAACAGGTGTTTTGGATGTTTTGAATGCCCCATCCCTGGAAGTGTTCAAGACCAGATTTGACAGGGGTTTGAGCAACCCGTCTAGTGGGAGGTGTCCCTGCCCACGGCCAAGGGATTGGAACTCGATGATCTTTAAGGACTGTTACACCTCTAATCATTCTATGATTCGGAAATTACCATCATGCTAGTTTCAGGCCCAGTCCTATCATGTCTAACATTCATTCACGGCTGACAAGGGCCAACAGCCTTTAAGTAATGTTAGGATTATTAAGAGAATCTGGATGAGGAGAGAGGAAAAAGGGGTGAGGAAGGAAGGGAAGGGGAAGAGAGGTGCAGAGAGGGACAGAGATCAGAGGGCCAGACAACTCAGTTGGGTTCAGGAACAGCAGCCAGACTAAGCTGTGTCTTGGTCAGCACAGCTAAGCATCTACATCCAATTGTAGGCTTCTATGGTGCAAGCATACCAGTGCTGCATTGAGTCAAATACTGTCGATCAATCACTTGCTTCAATACCATATGGAGTACAGATTAATGAACTCCTAATTATACATTGCTCATTTTCACTTGGGAACTCCTTAAAGTTTTTCAACAAGGCAGAAGAAAAATACCAGCAACATCATGAAACTAACATTATGTAATATTTTCTTAATAGCCAGTAAAGCCTGAAGAACTGAAGAGAGATTTACAGGCTTACCCATCTATCTCTTGAGGACGATCTAGTCTGAATAAGTTCCATATTCTTGCAGGCAAGCAAGCGACTCCGAACTTTATACACACAACGGTATACTTCTGCCAAGGCTTTGCCAGGCTGGTACCTACAAAATAGAGACCCAAAGCAGAAAAAGATCACGCAGACTTTCTTCTAAAAAATGAAACTGAGCGTTTAAAAGCAGTTTAAATTACTTGCCTGCTCTCACCACAAGCTTGACTAAGTAAACTTGTATGTTTCAGAAGAGCCGCTAGAACAAATCTGGTCACAGTATCTAGGAGTGATTCGTTACTTAAAGTTGCAGTATCCCAATCTGAAAATAGAAAGGATTCATCAAAACTGGCAACTGTTTCCAACAAACAGATGTATTTTCAACTGCATCATTAAAGTAATCTTCGCCCATTTAAAACTTTCAATTTAGAAGCTGTTTTAATGCTTAAGAAATAAGTTTAGCATCAATAACTCCTAAATACACTGCTTTGGACAAATGTGTTTTGGTCCAAACAGCTAGCCAAGGGCCTCCACACAAGCTGCCACCAAAGACTCAAGGAGCTGAACACAGGGTGCAACCTCTCCTCCCAGCAAGGATCCTGCACTGGAGCTCTTCTCTTCACCGAGCCACTCATTTACATGGAACTTGTTTAGAAACACATCATATTTGAAACTTTCTGCTCTTTTACACATGGTTGAAACCACATTCAAGAATTACTTTGCAGAACTACATATGATGAAAAACCCATGTCTCCATCAAGAAATCCAACTACTAACACAAGCACAAGCTTCACTGCTAATATTAACAAGACATTTTCAAGTCTCAAAAAAAGGGTTTCCCAGTATTTTGAGACTATTTCAAATATTTATTTTTTTAAAAAAGAACCACTATGAAAATACTACTTTCTACAACAAAATAACTGAACTGCCAAGCAAACCTCCACAAGGCACCATGATTTTTCATGGAGAGGGAAAAAAAAAATATTACTATCCCAATTCCCTCAAATATCTTCATAATATTTTTTTAATTAAATATTATCTATGAATCCTTGCAAACTGCTGTAATCCTTGCTATCTTACCTGGCCACGTGACATTCAGTCTAACAATCCCACACCTCAGCAAGTTCCATAATTTATGTTTGATGCTACGTTAACTGGCACCATAGAACTTCCAGTCAGCTCTCATTGTGAACAGAGCAGAACCACATCAACTTCTAAAACATGCAACTACCAAAACAATACCTATTAGCCCATTCATCTTGGATTTTAAAATAAAAGTAGGAATTCCAGAAAAAAATGCTGGTTGTCTGTTTGCTGTCTTCTTCATCTGGCCTAGCTTGGCCAGACCTACAGAAAATACCTTTGGATCCAGCAGAGAGTTACAGTACAACTGCAATGCTTAGCTGATCTCATTAAAAGGCGACCTGGGAAGCTTGAGCTTCCCAGATTTTAGGCAATAAGCATGAAGAACCATTAATGCCCTCAAGGCCAACTTCCCAGAGACTTGAAACACAAGATAACTTATCCCTTCATTGCATTTCTAGCATATTTTGCAGGTTACTTTTCTTTCCCCCATCTCCTCCCCATCAATTTTTAGTTTTAATTCCAAATTTCACCCTGCTCTACTAGAAAAACAGAAACACCAACACTGAACTACATGTATATTGAACACTGGAATCAATGTCAAAAATCAGTAACAGAAAAAGTAAATTAAAGACATTGGAATGTGACAATAAATTAAGTTCATCATGTTGCAGAATTAAAAGTCATTGCCCAAGAAAAGGTAGGATTCTGATAGGCAGGTAGTTGATGCATGCTATAAGCTTTTAACACATACGCACACATATATTTTTAACATCTTACCTTTACTAACAGCATAGTCTTGCATACTGATCCAGAGGCTCCTTGCTGGCTCTTTTGTACAACCCAAGGCCAAATCAACATAGACAGATATCTCAGGTCTCAGCTTATAATCAAATGGCTTCTGTTCCTCATTTCCAGATAGGGCCACCTCTAACAAGGAGCTCATGCACTTGTCTAACAAAAAGGAAAGAATTAAGAAATTGAACTCAACAAATTTTGAGGATTACATGCATCTACCTAAAAGTACACAAAAGAGCTTTCACTCTCCACTTCGTTTAAAAAAATAATCAAGACATCTCATTGTCTGACTACAAACTCATGTTAAATAAGGAATGAAGTGACTTAGAATTACAATTTACCTAAAACATAGGAAGATTTAGAAGCATTATCCAACTGTTTCAATAGCACAAATCTGTGTCATTAATTCTACCTGTACTATATAGCCATACACTTGCAATTATCTTATTTCTGTATTATCTGTGTATTGACACAGACCCATTTCAAAATACTGTGTCTTGTAAATTAAGTGTTGAGATAGTCTAATTAGAAGAAGGAGATGTGAACAGACCATAGAGAAGCAGATGTAAATGCATTATTCAGACAGGAAGAGATGACTAGAAATACTAATGCTGAGTCCCTGTTGAGACTTCTAGTAGATCAGAAGAACTGAAATGTCTTAATAGTATTATTTCAAACTAATAAAAATTCCACTTTGTAAATAAAATACAATTGAAGATAATCTTTTTCAATAATAAATATGAACAATAGAGCCCCTGCCGTGTCTGTTAAATGTTGAGCATCTGAGAGTAAAACATTTTAAATTAACTCAGTGATATACGTGTTACTTCCTTCAGTAAGAAATTGCAGGGGTTTTGCTCCATATGCATTTCCAAGACTCTTTACAAACTACAACATATACTTACATATCCATTTTCCAACGTTTTGTATTACAATGTAAATAGAAACATAGAAACATAGAATGGTTCAGGTTGAAAGGGACCTTAAACATCATCTAATCCCAACCCCCCTGCCCAGGGCAGGGACACCTTCCACCAGACCAGGTTGCTCAAAGCCCCATACAGCCTGGCCTTGAACCCCTCCAGGGATGGGGCAGCCACAGCTTCTCTGGGCAACCTGTTCTAGTGCCTCACCACTCTCACAGGAAAGAATTTCTTCCTAAAATCTTATCTAAATCTCCCCTCTTCCAATTTAAAAGCATTCCCCCCTTGTCCTGTCACTACAATCCCTGACAAAGAGTCCCTCCCCAGCATTCCCGTATGTCCCTTCAGATATTGGAAGGCTGCTCTAAGGTCTCCCCGGAGTCTTCTCTTCTCCAGGCTGAACAACCCCAGGTCTCTCAGCCTATCCTCATAGGAGAGGTGAATTGATCTAATTCCAATTATCTTTAGAGAAAAAAGGATTTTTTGGGGGTTTGGGTTTTCTTTTGGTCCTGGTCTACTAATGACCTTATGGAAGGTGGCTGTTGGGGAAGTTGTTACTATGATGCATTGCAAAGTCCTCATAGCTACAGCCAGACACAGGGTGTCTGGAATCTGGACTGTTATATGTCCTCAAGCTTTAGAACTCCCCAACCTACTCTGAGGTGTTTCAGAGAGATGTTGCCCAGTCTCGGTGGCATTTGAGCTCTTTCAAGCATTCATCAGAGTGTAGTAGCTTGCATATCCCTTCTTTTGGTGGTTAGAGATTCTGTAGCAGAGCTGTCACAGAGAATGTAAGCTGCTGATGAACAGTTGTTTTTGGAAGTGTCAAGTGCTGCTTCTTGTCTATACCAGCAGGAAGCTTGTCACTCAGCCTGTTTTTCCAGTTTACTACATAGTTGGTATAGCAATGTTTATTGTTGCTGTTCTTGTGTAAAGTGTTAGCTTCTGTACTTGCCTGGCTCCTTGAACAGTTTCTTTTTTCCCTGCTTCCATATCACATACCACAGTTGCTTTGGACACTTTGTTCATTTCTACCAAATGAATAGGTTGTTAATCAAAAAAAGAATACTTGTAATTAGATTTTATTTTTTTTTTAAAGGGCAGGGACTCATTGGTTTGACTTTTCTCTGTATTTCTACTTCCTGAGGATATTCCAGCTACCCATCTGGCTATTCTCCCACAGTTTATTGAAGATACGTCAGCAAATGTGACTCAGTATAACCAGGCAAATAGCTGCCTTAAGCTAGTACCACGTCTCTTCTGTGCCAGCCTTGGTTTCAATCATGAAGGATATTGATGGCTTAGTAAGTAGTCAAGAATATTGGTTAAACACACCCTCTTCCCCTTGGTCGGGTTTTTCTGTGAAAATGCAGAGACCGAGGGGAAAGTGCCAAGGTAAGAAAATCTGCATTAAAAACATAGTACTTGGTGGGAATGGGTGGGAATGTCCTTTTCCCCTTCCTTTTTGAGTTCCTGAGCCTGCCCAGAAGAAGCTCTTCCTTTTGAAAGTTAACGTCTGCCCCTGTCGGTGATGGAACTGGAATAGAAGATGGACAACTAACCTGTTCCTGCAGGACTGCTTGCCTTGCATTTTATACTTTAGGACACACACAAACCCTTGAACTCTTAACTCTGACAGCTTGAAAAACACTGCAAGAATTTTCATTTTAATAGATAAGAATGCTGAAAGACAAACCCTAAGTACATAGACTTATCCAAACATCATCAGAAATTTTAAAACTGAATGCTAATGACAATTAGACACTTGCATGCAACAGCTTACCTAAATGAGGAATATCCATTTCCACTCCATCACTGAAAAGTGGAGTTTTCAACCAATAGGCTGTGTCTTGTTCCTCAGGGGATACTGGGGGTCCTTGAAGCATGCCACCAAGACAGCGCCCAATAAGCAAAGCTACAGTTCTCTCTAGATCAACAAGCCATACCCAAGACTGGGCAGGCTGTGGCAAGGGCACGCCAGCAGGGTCAATTAACTCAGGTCCACCTAAAAGTATTAGCAACAAATTGTCACATTAGTCACCGTTGCCCAGATTTTAAAAACACTTCCAAAATTAGTAAAATTAATGACAGAACTTGGTAGTATTTCCCAGTTAATAGCAGATTTACCTCTCAGACAACAACCTGTAAACTGAAGAAACAGCAGTCAGGACAAATAGAATAGATCACTTAACCTTCAGTGGCAGCAGAGCCCATCTCCATTCAATGAACAAACTCTGCCCAAGCACATATTTCTCCAATACATATTTTTTTTGCATTCTGATAAACATGCATAGATAAATGATACAACTGGAAGAAGAATTTAATAAAAGCAGAAAACTTTGCCAAAAAACATTAATAAAAAATTCAATTAATGGTGAATAAGTCATATGGTTTAGTTTTAGGTAGTCCTGAGTGGCAGCGAGTTGGAATCAATGATCCTTATGGGTTCTTTCCAACGTGAAATGCTCTATGATTCTAAAATCAATCTTTCTTTTATAAGAATGGTATTTTCATGTATTATAGACTTAGCGTTTTCAGTTCAATATATATTTCCCATATTGCTCTTGGATTCCCACTCAAGTCAATATAGATTCTGGTTTGACAGAATAAAGAATCAGCTCAAAATACTTCACAGCAAGGGATGTTAATCCATTCAAGAATTTGAAAAGCAGATGTAGCAAGACACTTAGCTTAAAAAAAAGCATCATCTTTAAAGGGAAAGCTAAACTTCCACTATATATGCCATTCTTTAGATCAAAAGCACATTAGTTACTACACTTACCATGAAGTGGCCACTGTAATTCTTGATCTTCTAAAAGGGCTGCAGCAGGTAGCAGTCTATTAAGACGATCTAAAGGCGGCAACAGATCTAGCAGGTAACTCAACAAAGGCCGAGCTACCGATACTGGCAGTAACAATAGCGAGTTGATGATCTGAGAGAGCATACTACCAGCAGCCGATACATAAATCACATCTACAGAGAAAATAAAAGCACAATTTAACAATCAGAAAGAATTACAGAAAAACACCTCATCTGCCTCAAAATGCCTCAACTGCACATGTTGATTGGAGGGATTGTTTAATAATTATTAATCCATTCTACATTTTACTTATGCACTTTTCAGTAATCTCTAAAAATTTACTTTTACAAACAGAAGTCTAGAACAAAACTGAAACAATAATGCACAGAGACAATATCTTCTCTATTCTGTATTCTTCCTGTATGCAAAATGTTGTATTAAAAACATGAATCAGATGCTATCCTTGGGTAGACACTTAACCTCCTCCTTTGGAGGATACTTGGGATATCTATTTTATGCCGACATAGGGAAAATAAGGTATTTTATTATTTAAATCTAAAGCAATAGTAACTGCCTTAAGCTTATGGTGCTACGATTACCAATTTTTCTATGAACATTTACCTCTCAGTTTTTCCCCAACACTACCATTCCAAGAGCTTTCCTTAAGCAGCGTTGCAGAACGGGAATAGATATCTGTAGCATGAGGCAGTAAAAGCTGAAGGTGTTTGTGAAGCAGCGCCACACTGCTGGAATTCTAAAAGGAAACAGACAGCGAAACACAAGAATAATCGTGTAAATCTATGTAAGAGGTTCATTATTTAAATCAGTTTAGTTTTCACACTCTCAAAAGATCCAGAAGAGGAATCTTACAACATTCCAGTACTCACACATATTGAATTAATTTATTCCCCCCCTAAATGATAAGAATAAGGACACATACCTCACTAACACTGTTGATGTGGCAATAAGCTAGCAACTGTTTCTGCAGTGAACATAAAAGCTCATGTAGATGAGCAGGTTGGCTGTTTTCTGATGATGATGTACCCAGTAAAAATTTATCACTGTTTTTTTCCAGTTCTCCAAAGGCTTGGTCCTATTAAGACAAAAAGGTGGGGAAAAAAACCCCGAACAATTAACTTTGTCTTCAAATGCTGTAATACTTTTCTACCACCTTAAAAAGAAGCATTTTTACCTTTACCATGTGCACCTGTGACTATCAAAGAAATCAGAAAACATCTAGTGGATCATGGTATAACCAAACAGAATGCCGCAGTAGTGACTGTGATAACTGTCAAGCGAACATTTCTGCCCTAAACCGTATTTTCAGATGCAGAAATACTTTTTCATTCAACTCACCAAGGACAACAGGATGAAAGAACTCACTCCCCAACCTCACCTCCAAATCATAATATGTTAAAATAAGTAATAACCCTTTAGAATTTATTGCTGGCTGATACATAAAATATTTCAGATTAGAATCCTTCCTTGCATTACTGTGATGGTATTAAAATAAGCAGAAATTAGATAACTGCTTAACTTCATTATGAATTCTATTAAAAAAAAAAAAGAATTAATTTCAAGTAAAAAATTCAAAGTATCAAATCTAGATGTCCAGTGGAAGTCTAGAGAAAAGAATAAAAAACTACCAACTTTCACCCTCAGGAAACAGGGATGCTATGCCAGAGAAGTAGAAATCTCTGATTTCTTTTTGCTGTTATATTTAACTGGCTAGCTGAATAAAAACGTGAACAAGTCAGTTACTCACTTTTATGCTTCCCTAAACTTCTCATCAGCCTCTATCGTTGTACAGCTGGGAACAAGGCTCTGTTTGACATACTCAGTATAAGAAGACAGTTGACATGTACTTGCTGAACTGAAACATGGTGGTTACCCTAGTGAAGTTAATTAAAGAAACTTCCATTCCTGGTGTCTGCCTATCTTTCCCTGGTGACTGAGATTATACTGACAAAAAGATACTTTAGTCTGACATGAAACCATCTAAATACCACTACAATAACATTAGAGCCATAATGTTAGAGATGATTTAGCTGATTTTAGTTCACTTCAGGACAAATACATATGGCAATATTACTTTAGATAAACAAAAAGAGCAGGTAAAAACTTTTAACCCTTCTAAGCATTCAAAATTAATATTAAATAAATAAAAAGATGGTTTATACATACCGTATAAAATCCCAAATTTCTTAGAAGAGTCTTCATTAAGATTTCAGCTAGGTGAGTATCAGGATGACTGCTCTGGACAGCATAGGTTTGATCAGAGAGGTTTCCATAGCTGATACACAATGAGGAAGTGTCTGTGGCATCAGACGGTGAGCTATAGCCAAGCAGGGAAGCTACGTGGGTGTGATCCTGCAAGCTTGTCAGAATAATATCCAATTGCATTCTCTGAAGGAAAATGTTTAGACACAAGAAATGCTCTTTGTTAATGAAGATAAAATAATGAGCCAAGACGAAAAAAGCATGAGGCAGAGTTATGCAATAAAAATATTCTAACGAGATATGAAAATAAGCTGGAGGACTTGACCAAAAAAAATCCAAACAGTTTTTTCTGCAGATTTGCAGTATCAAGAGAACAGATAAATATACCGAATTATATGACCATAGCTAGTAAAAATCTCAGATTAGGAGAGACAGAGATGAGACATCAGATCAAATGTTTTCTCCAGTTTGCTCTATTTAACTAATTATTTGCTGGGGGAAGAGGGGAAAATAATTCTAATCTATACATAGGAGAAGGGGAAAAAATCAAGTTAAGCACACATTAGACCAAGGAAGGTGGGAGATGCAGAGTAATTAATTCAATTTCGATATTGTTCTTCAGTGTTGCTGGTTATGATTCCTGAAAAAAATAAACCTGCTCTACCCTAGTAATTGTCAGGGGGGTTAGTTTAGAAATCTTTAGAAAATTAGAATAAAAAGATTCTTGTTCATAGTTTCTGTATCAATGTAAACCAGTCTATTCCACAGTTTATAAAGGATCTGACCAAGATCCTGCATGTACAGAACTGAACAACAGTTTCTCTCATTTTTTAACCTGAGACTATGTCTGAAACTTCAGTTCCTACTGCCCTCAAGGGCAGGAAAAGATGTTTCTTGAATTTCTTTCTTTCCATTTGTAGGCTACTGGGCAAATTTCCTAACCTGCATTAACTCCTGTTCTTATATTCAAGAAAGAAAAAGAAAACAAGGAACATCCTGGTCATCTTTGCAAAGTAGAGTGAAATCCATGTAGGAAAAGCATTATACAAGTATTGTTCACAGAAAATAATTTCCTGTTACCAAAACCTGTTAAGGCTGTTATTCAAAAATGTCAACCGTTAAACTTGTCTAGATATGCTAATGCAGCATTTCCTATTCTTTATGTAGTCAAGCTTCACTAGTCAAAAAACATGTACTGGTCCTTAACTCACTAGGTTTTGATTCAGCCAGGCTAGAGATTTCGTTAAATTGGGCTTTGCACTGCATCTCACATGCAAATGAGGTTCACATCACCGTCCAAAATGTTCTAGAAAAATAATCATTAATACACAACTGCTTTCAAAGCACAGCATATTTTTATTTGACCTTACCTGTCCTTTTGATAAACTTTCCCATCTATCAGGACCTTGGGGTAGAAGAGAATGTAGCAATTCCATTCTCTCTCGCAATGGAGGAAGTAGCATAGTTGCTCCTACTGACAGAGTTTCAATTACGACCTGAAATTAGAGCAGCAGAAAATACTTTTTCAGTTGGGGGACAGGGAGGAACATCAACTCTATCTTTAAAAAATACAGTACATCACACATAATATGTCCAAAACACCCACTAAATTTAATTTACCACCGCAATTCCATCACACGATACCATGCTAATCTTCTATTCTGTAATGCAAAGATACATGGCACACTGAAGGAGTGAAATGAGACCAACATACTGTCAAAACAGTAAAAAATTCTTTCTAAGTTGCTATTTCCTGTAAGAGCGCCATCTTAGAAGATGTTACTCTAGTAAGTCAGTTACTCAGCCCACAGCATTAACATTTTTTGCTTATTATTACAAGTAATAATAATTAAAATGTTACAAAATAAAAGCAGCTTTTTTTTTCAACTAAAATGAGTAAAACTGGTAAATCGGAATTGTATTTGTCAGAGTGCCAGCTTCAGAAGGTCAGAAAAATCTCTAATTACACAGTCAGAGAAAGAGAGAAAAGAAAGTAGGAGAATTTTCACATGGAAATGAAAAGGCATTACCTACCTCCTGAATTTCATCAGGGACAGAAGAGTCCATCAGCCTAAACAACAAATTTCGAAGAGGACCAGCTTGCCGACCAAGAATGCTCGTAGCCACACCTCCAGCCAGCGCCAGTGCAAGATGATTAGAAAGGAGCTTCAAACATAATTTAAGAAAATTGTGATGTTCCCTGTAAAAAAAAAAATACATCCCTGTTGACATCTCTGATTATAAGCCTTACTCCTTTTCACTTGTTTGATTTTGCATAACAGAATGATAAGTAAATTACAACTGGGACTTGGAAGAAACTCCTCTGAAAACCTCCTATCAATCTGCTTAAAAGAACAAAAACCAAAACCAGAGTAAAATGTCTTTGTGGACAATGGTTCCAAGAGGCATTCATTCAGTTTAGAAAAGTAGTCCCATAAATTAGGAGGCAAAATCATCCCAAAATAGACAAACAGATAGACAAATATATTTGTCACATAAAGGAAAAATAAACCTCATAAGAACTAATAAATGTAATCTTCTTCAAGAAGATTTAGGAGTACAACAATCAGATTAAAAATGAAAAATCAGGATATTAATTTCTAGTCATCTTAAAACAGAAAACTTTTGAAAAACTTTGTACCAAGGACAATATATCCCTAAGATCTTTGATATTCACAGTGTTTTTCACAAATATCATCAAGAAAACATTGAGACTTTCGTAGTTTATAGCAATATATTTAAAATATCACCTTTGGTGAAAAGACTTAAATTTGAAAGCTGTAATAACAGTTATTAACGATTTGTCAAGAGGCTGTTTCAGTGAACATGGCACTATCGAGACAGGTTTAGTTCTGTTGCATTTCTTTCTCTAGAGCACCTTCCAGAACAGACAGATTTATGGAAACACAGACAGGTTCCCCAAATCCAAAGCAAGGAAAATGCTTCTTGCATATATATTTCAAACTGAAGTGACATTTCATTTTTATGACTCTTATGTTTGTGAGAAGCATTTTTAAATCTAAAGGAATATCTTATTTTTTAAAAAAATTTAAAAAACCCACATGGAACTGATCATGAAGTATACAAAATATCCGTAACTGTACACTACTAACCTCTGTCTGTATCAGATGCAATACTATGCCTTATTACAAAGTTTCATAGACAAATCACTTCCTGAACAAATTGAACTGCCTTTCTCCATTTTATTCATTCAGATGGAAAACAGTTATTCTAGTTGACACAAGTGGAATAACATGACCTTTAAAAAAAGTCTTTGATGCATTCAGAATGATTTCTGTTTCTTCAGAGGTGATCAGAGACCTTGAGCCACAAGAAGTAAATAGCCCACCATCACTAGCTAAAAACACTGGTAGAAGAATAGCCTAATTCCTTGGACAGAAACAGGGTTTTAACAGATCACTGATCTCAGCTCAGAATGCAATGGGAACTACACATCTCCCGGTCTGAGCACTACACATGTGCTAGTGAATATGGATTGATGGACCTGATGGGGACTCTTTTGCCTAAGCTTATAGCAGTAGATGAGAGTCAGTAAGCACCCACTCAAACTGATTACGGGAGCGAGGAAGAACTTGCAAAGCACAAATAATATACAGAAATAGTGAATGCATTTCAACTATGCAGAAAAATATGTTTAAAGGATAACTCTGAAAGAAAATATTCAATTCAGTGCATAATTAAAATAAATTCCAGACAACAGATTCTCCTTCATAGCACAGTGCTATACAAACAACAGCATCTGAAAAATCAAATAAACCAGGCATGCTTCTTAAAGAAAAGACTAATCAAGACTAAGTCATGCAACATTGCTTTAAAAAAAAATAATTTTAAAATCTATAAAATGCGTAAGCTACATGTACCTTGATGAAGGAAAAGGAAGAGGAGGAATTTCACTGTTAATTTTGTCACAGTAGTGCTCAAGAAAAGAACGAAGATGTGAAAAGGTACTTTCTTCAAGGTCTACGCAATAGGGTCTGTGCCACGCCACAACTTGCCTGTAATCAAACATAAAAATGACTTAACTACTGAAAACATTTCAACTGCTTAAAAAAATTAACAGTTTAAGTAGGCTGAATACATGCTTAACCAGACCAATTTTTTCCTTATAACTAACTAATATGATTGAGGTAGACTAACTTCCTCATCCTTGTTGGTATTTTATGTTCTCTTCTCTGTAAAGGTCCTTACATATCAAGTGCTCTTCATTTATGAACAGAATCACCTATGATACCATAAATATAAAGCCATATGTATTTAATCTGACTCATGCAAAAGCTGACCGCTACTCCCAAAGCTGTTTTTAGTACAAATGCTGGATTAATAAAGAGATTTAGATACAATATAGGAAAAATTCAAAATGGGTAGTACCAATTAGTACTATTTGAGTCTCACTATTTTCCTAATTGATTTTTCTAACATAGGTCCCTTTAAAACAGGGCATCTGAAATTCTTCCTGAAAGATCTTCCAAATACTAAATTTTTCTACTCCTTTGTGTTAGCCCACATATAAACAGGAAGTTTATCAGTTCAGTTCAATCACATACTCCTGTTTTTGGTGTAACAAAGTATTATTTCATTTACTGTATATTAACAACCAAACTATTTATGTAGGTACCCATTATAAGCTTAGGTTAACACCTAACCATCCAGAAATTTGTTAAGATGTTTAAATCCATGCCAGTAATTTGTCTAAACTTTCCCATTTATCAAAGTCTCATGCTTAGTTTACTTCTTGTTAATGCTAAAGGAAATTACCTAAGCCAAAAAAATCCTGTCTGAAGCACAAAAAAAGGGTTGTTGCTCCTCCCACTACCTAAATTATCAATTTCTAGTAAACAGAGGTAATTTCTGTCTAACAGCAGATGAGAAATCTTCATATACAAAGAACTAATATCCAAATCCTTAGTGCCACTATATTTTCACTTATAATCTGTCATAGTTTAAAAAGAAGAAGAGGAAAGAGAGAAAGAAAAAGTGAAGAAGGGAGAAGAGAGAAGACTCCAGTCCAAAACATTACAAGGAGAATACTTGAAACATCTTCAGGAAAGAGTTATATGTATCTCAAAGTGGACTGGTGTAAAAAATAAAATAAAATGATACGTGTCCCCCAATGTCATTGTTACCTGTCTCTTGGAAGAGCTGTCCAGGCAAGGCTATGGGACGTTCCTGCTGAAATTTGTTGAATTGCAACTCCATCTAAACCACTTACTTTCTTCGGTTTAGTAATGGGACCAGTAGAGTTGCCCTGACCACACTGTCCCATTGAATTGTTACCCCAAGCATAAACTTCATTATCTATAAATATAAATAAAGTAGAAAACAATAGCTGAGATACAATTGCTTTTGATCAAGAGGAAGGCTGTGTGTTTTTACACCTTATTCTTTTTACCATGAGAAAGTGCCAAACAGTGACTGTCACCAATTGAAATATCAACTATTCTTGTAGCGGCCAGTTCTTCGATAAGCTTAGGTCTGAGAGCAGTTGCCTCTGATGAGCCGCAGCCAAGGCACGCCCCGCAGCCCCATGCATAAACCTAGAGAAAACAAACCACAAAATATCTGCACGTCAAATTTGTATTATTGCAGATGACAAACAAACAAAACACCAGATAACCACTCGCACATTAACTACAATTATACTTTCAACAAGACATGTAAGGTACTTTCATGACTCTAATGTACATTTCAGATCATCTACATTTCTTTCCCCCCAACCACTCAGCTCACTGGCCACAAAGCACATCAATAGGGAAGCAAATGTTGCAAGAAAAGAAACTGCTACAGTAAGCTTAGTGCTCCCAATCGATGTTTTAAATACCCATTGTCTTTGAGTCACGGCAAGATGAGGGCAGAAGGCCAGTTAGATCACACCCATAGAAATGCTTATCTATTACACACACACATATATATATATCATACCAGTAAGGGCCCTCATTTACCATCTAAATGTTTACCTCTAAGCTCTCCTGGGATTTTTCAGACTGGAAATTAAACTTTCAATTAATATCTATAACCTAAAATACATAAATATCTTAAAAAAACTATTAAATCTGAGTTGGTTAATGCATTAAAAATTACAAGCATTTCACTGCTTTTGCTTCCAGAACCCACTTTGATTCCCAAATCCAATTTGGTTTTGGACTAGTTACATTTATTAACCTAAAAATAATTCTTTTTTTTGGTGGCTAAGCAAGAATCTTCAAGAAAAGCATACTTCTACATGACTCTTCAGCACATTTTGAATTACTGTGTCATTATCAGGATCTCAGTACTTTAGTCAATCTCTCATAAAACCTTTACTGATATTTTCTACTTGTGTATTTTCTCAACAGTCAAAATACTAAGTGCTGAAATAATGAATCCACACCATCTTCACCAACTTCCATCATTTGAATGAAAACTTGTACTTGCTTACCTGCCCTGTTGATGTCAAGGCAAGTGAAGACTGGCTCCCAGCACAGACTTTTCGAATAAACATTCCTTGTAAGGCTTCTATAACTTTAGGTTTATACACTCTATTTGTATCACCGTGACCCAGTTTGCCTATAAAAGGAGGCAACACAAGTAGAAGGTATTTTCAGTACATAAACTACAACAACTAGAAATACCCGAAGAGAATTCTTTTTGGATTTCCAAACATGTCAGAAAACATTTTTAAAATTAAAACATATTACAGCTTTTATAAAACCCGTTCTCTTTTCAATTCCAGTAATTACAGATTTCAAGAAATACATATTTATTATAGTATATTTAAAAACTGAAATAGTAATTCTACTAATACTGAAACTGGAATACTAATTCTACTAGAAATAATATATATATCTCTACACCATTTATTGTCTGCTGATTAATTACTAAAGCCTTCCAAAGCACTAAACATTTTCATATTTCACCAAAAAAAAATTAAAAATTTATTTCCCACTTCATAGAATCATCTGGGCTGGAAGGGACCTTCAAAGGTCATCTAGTCCGACCCCCCTGCAGTCACAGGGACACCACCAACTAGACCAGGTTGCCCAGGGCCTCATCGCGCC